>JACSZP010008319.1:6873-34780 GCA_016161895.1 Pinna nobilis | reverse complement strand
CAAAGCCATGTAAGTGAAAGATTCTTGAGTGGAACGTTAAACAAAAATATACAACTAACCAATCAACAACCTATAGAGAATCTTTGTTGCATTGTGGGTTGAGTTCTCTTCTGTAGACCGAGATGTCAAGGAATAATCAGTCTTTTGTCCTTCAATCATTTCAAATAATGCATGAAAAAATGAGTAAAAGCTGACTCCTACCGAATCACAATGACTGTGGTTGAATGCCTGAAATGAAAGTCACACTCGTGATCTATAAATAGACTTTCCGCGAAACCAGTTCAGGTGACCTCGGAACTCAGTTTGTGTCGTGTTCCTGAATTCGGTTTTGTGTTTAAAATATTAGCTAACAGATTTTTGTTTAAATTTTGCTGCAGATCTTTGTTGAATAAAATTCAGTAGAAGTAATATTCACCAAAACGATATCAATGTATGAAAAACACCCATCCTGATATACATGTAAGTAGGTACCGAAGTCTTATACTTCTGCGGCGAGAGTTCGTTTGAAACCGAGGTTACTTTAATGGCTGATAAAAAGCGAAAGAGAGAGTCGGACACTCTTAAAATCTTTTAAAACATGTGACGTTGTGGATGATTTTGAAACTGAGAGGTGGGCAAAGAGAGAAAGATTATTAAACTAGTATGCAAAGTTTGTGCTGATTTTCGGCCCATTCCAAATGCAGAATAGGCTTAGATCTACTGTACAGTAACATTAAATATTTTGGTTAATTGTAAATTGGGCCAAAATTTCTCAATTAGGACCTACTTAGGGATAATAATGCTCATTTACCAATTTAAAAAAAAAAAGTTTTACAAACAGCTGAAACAAGCAGCTTATAACTAATAAATCTATTTTTATCATGAACAAAAAAATTGAGTGATTTTGCCATTTTATCAGAGACATACATGAATATAACATATATCTCTGATTTTATGTATGGTATTTCCCAGGATTTTATAGTGATAGAATATTAATGCATTTAAAAAGGGCTTTAGCATTTGAAAGGAAAAAGGGACCTACATAATTAGGGCTTATGGCATGTAAAATATTTTTTCCTAATTTAACACCAAATGAGGCTAAAATTCCAAATTGTTTTTAAAAAGACTTGCTATTTGTTTCTTACATGTATATTGTTTTGTTTTTTGACACCCCATATTATGTGCATTATATCATAATTTGCAATCTTATTTTTGTATCGTAACCTGTGGGTTACAATCCACCATTTTAGTGAACCTGTAAATGGGTTACGATGAAATTTCTTATTTTGTGGCCTGGTATTACAATACTATGTTGATGAAGCTATCTTTGCCAAAATACCTGTTTATTTATTTTTTTCAGGTTTTAATTGAGAATGGTACATATGAAGGCCATTGTTTGATTCAAGAAGCAAAGTCATATTTATTGAAGGTAAATTAAATACGACAATTAGATTGGCTGTCTTTTTATCCATTAATTTCTTATATTCAAAATCCTTTCAAAGACAATGGTAAGGTCTGATGTAAAACCAATATTTTCTCACTCTCATTGTAAAGAGATGAAATAGGAAGAGTTATAAGCTCTTTCAATCCAAAGCATTAAAATGGTTTTGTAATGTCTTAGACTAGTTGTATGGTCTGTAGTGTTGAAAAGGTTAAATAAAGATTCCATAATCATTTAATCAAAGAATGCTAGATACGCACATATAGTCATCAGAGGTCATTTAACTGAAGCATCTTTGATTATGTATTCATACCATATAATTCAACAGTGATATCTGCAAATTAAATTTGTGCATTGACCAGGGAAGGGCACCTAAGAAAAATAAAAACAGCGTACAAATAGTGTAACTAAAGTATATTCTGACTGTTGATGAGTAACTGGAAAAGGACACCCAAGAAAAATAAAGACAGCATACAAATAGAGTATAACTAGAATACATTATCGATGAATAATCATAACATAATATAGTTGTTTATAGAGTAAATGGTATGTTGATCTACCTTAAAAAGAATTATGAATGCTAATTTTGAATATTTAAATTTGTTTTCTACTTTGTTTTCAGAAATCACAAGGGTATTCACAGGCCTGCAATGTCTTTGCACCTGTAAGTACATATTCTATACTGAGCTGAGCTAGTTCACTTCCCTTCAATATCATATACTGTTTAACATATTTTTCTGACTAGTAACAGCAACTTTCTTCTGGCTAGTGTGGCACTGCAGTGGATGGACAATATAGTTTATGCATCACGGAATATTTAAAAAATCAGTTTAATCTGAATAAAATTGACTTTGATTAGATCTAAATCTAAAGTTTTGTTAATGATATATCTGAAAACAGAATATGTTTACAAGAGTGAACAATAAATGACAGGAAAAATTGTCCAAGTAACTATACAGTCATCCATTCCTACCTTTCCTTTGCTTGCTGAAAAGTATGAGAGCTGGTACTAACTACATGGTAATTAACCTCTGTTCAGATACTAATTTATCTGCCTGTACAGATTCACTTTTTCACTTGGACTTGTTAATCAATAAGACACCATACATGTAGTTTTGACATTTGTAATGAAAAAGACTAGAATTATCTAATCTTTGAATTAATAGTATTTTAAGCTCATTCCTCCTTGCCGCTATGTTTTTGTTATTGAATCCAATTCATATACATGTACATGTACAATTTTCACCATTTTCATGTAAATCTTATTCTTTGAGTACATCATATTTCCATTCAGAGACTCCCTTAACCCTTTTCAACCCCAAATATCATAATGGTATGCTCTTTTCTATTGTCTTAGACCGGTTCATAATGGTCTGTGGTGTTGAAAGGGTAAAAGTACCTATACCATACATTTAAAATATATTTCATGGCTTGGAATGTCAATGAGCTTATCAAAATCATTCTGCATGTTTGGCTGTTGGTTCAGTGAATCCACGGGGGCCTCACCATAGTTAGCCAACTATACCAGTGATATATTTTTTTTTCAAAATTGGCTTAGTAATTCTATTATTGGCTAATTTTCTGGTTGATAGATATTTTTGGTCAAAGCATGTAAAAGAGTTTCTTTAACCTTGTCTCAGATGATCCAATAAGTTATCTGATGTTATGTTATTTAAAAATATAAGATCTGATGTTATGTCATTTAAAAATATAGGATACGGAAATAATGGGGAGATTATTCAAAATGTACGGGAAATAATAAGATCGACAGTGTTATGTAAAACTATCAAACATATTTCACATGTAGGTAAATATTCATGTAGTGTACTATTCTTAACATAATTTGCTAAACAAATTCTTGGTTGGCTAATTTAATATTTTTGAGTCCAGTGACAGACCTCACCCGTTGTGTAATTTCTTGAGTGAAATGCTGCTTAAAATGAAATGTCATGCCAGTGATCTTTTGGTAGGTTATGTCCTTCCTTAACTCATTAAACCCTGAAATCAAATGGACTCTTCCTTAAATCAATGATATGTGCAAACCCAAATGTGCCTTCAGGGATGAATCGTTTACTGAATGATTCAAATAAACCATTTATAAACACTACAATTAACAAAGTTTATGTACATGTGTATATTTCAGTGTCCACACAATGAGATATGTCCCAAGTTTTCAGTGGAGCCTTACAAACTGGCGTGTACCTTTGGTGTTGACTATCTTCCCCTAGATGTGGTATGTATTAGACAACTGTAACTAGAATCTATCACCAGTCTTTACAGGGATAGATAAATCTCGCCCAATTGTCAAAGATTAGCAGTCCAGGTTGATTGTGCTGTAAGTTATCATCCCACTAAAGAATCTTTCACTTATATGGAGAACGCACCAAAGCTGTTGAGAGGTGACAAATTTTGGCTTATGCTGAGCACTTATGGCCATTGAGTAGTGAGGATTCTTTAACATGCAAATACCTACTGTGACATGGAACCTCAGTTTTACCAGTCTCAACCAAAGGACAGTGAAAACCAACCGCAGTGCTGCACAGATTCAATCCCAAAACCTCACAATCAGAAGGCAAGCACGTTAAGGCCCTTTGGTATGGTATGGTATTGTTGTTTAACGTCCCACTCAAAATTATTTCACTCATATGGAGACGTCACTGTGTGCCGGTGAAGGGCTACAAATTTTGCCTATGCTCGGCACTGCTGGCCATTAGAGCAGGGAGGGTTCTTGAACGTGCCAGCACCTACTGTGACACGGGACCTCGGGTTTACTGTCTCATCTGAAAGACAGGGACGGCCAACCCCGGATTGGTGCTACGCGGCTCGAACCTGGATCTTTTGATTCGCAGTCGAACAAGCTAACCACTCGGCCATGGAGGTCCCCAACATCTCCCGTACTGTGAATATCTCAGTAAGTACAGCACCTGCCCTTAAAACTTGATAAAAATAATATCAAGTATGAAGTCATTTAAATACCTACAAATACATGTAATTAAATAATGCAATCTTATTCAATTTAATTACCATACTCACATGTCTAAACCTCTGGATTTGATTTCTATTTTTTGCAAAAATAATTTTTTTTAATTTTCCAAGGAAAATTGTCAACTTTCTCTTTATGCACGTGCAGAAATACATGTAGCATATACATTGTAGTACAGGAGTTGATGTAATTTTTCCAGACCCACTTGACAGGATGATCAGCGACACTGGTATATAATTCACCTTTGAACATGATATGTTTGCATGTGTTGCAAACAAATCAAGAAAATATCACTCCTTCAGACAGTCCTTATTATCTCACGCCGAAACTTGTGGATATTAGTGAACGGAGAATTTGGAGTGCATTTATAATGTACCATATCATTTATAAACTACCATTTTGTGGCTTTCTGTTTACAGAAATGGAAATGGAAAATGATATTCCCATCACGTACAGTACAATCATGCCAGTTAACTTGTGGAGGGCCGGTGAGTCTAATCCCAGGTATATTGGTAACTGGGCTCTTTCCTCCACCATTAAAAAAAAGACTGGTTGTCACAATATGACTGAAAGAATACTCAGTGTGGCGTAAATCAAAAGCAATCAATCACATGAAGAAAAAAAACAACATCTGGACAGTTATTAACTTAAGCGAAATTGACAAAAATTCAATTCAAAGTAATTAACAACAAATCATTAATTTCCCCACAACTTGTAACCTATCAGAAGTTTCTTGAATAAATGAATTCAATTCACCGTACTCTTTTCATATATTGGTTTTCTGCTCCTTTTACATAGCTGATGTTGGGGCTGCCGTGGCCGAGTGCGTAGTGTGTTCGACTTTGAATTGAAGGGTCCGAGGTTCGAATCTGCACAGCACCACGTTGCGGTTGGCCGTCCCTCATACGGTCTTTCGGATGAGATCGTAAAAACTGAGGTCCGGTGTCACAGTAGGTGTTGGCACATTAAAGAACCCTCCCTGCTCTACGGCCATAAGTGCCGAGCATAAGTAAAATTTGTCATCCTTCACCGTCACATGGTTACGTCTCCATATGAGTGAAATATTCTTGAGTGGGACATTAAACAACAATATAACAACAACATAGCTGATGTATACTCATCCCTTTTTTACCAGTGATTTGAGCAGTGTTAAACATTGACCCCTGAAATTTAAAATGAAATCTTCCAATGACTCAAAGGACCTGATTAAATATGGCATCAGGGGGCAAAGAGTTATCAAAAGACCGTTTACTTTATTCCTGTCTCTCCCGGCAGATTGAATCTAATTTCTAGGTAATGGTCACACGGTAATTGCTGGTTTACGTCGAAAGGTATTCGCATATCTATCATTTCCATTCTCAAGTACCAGTCAGGAACGGTCTAAAATGGGAAAATAAATAAAACATCATAATTAAGGGTTACCATGTGACTGTTTTACAAAAATTGACAGGGTGTCGGCGAATCCCCTTCTAATGCTCCTTATATTCTTAATTAGCATTGATTCTCTACTGTCTTGTCAGAAACTGCTGAGACGTATCTAGATGTCCTACTTTTATCAAAGACCAAATTACCATGTAGGCCATAACAATGATGTCAATATAACACACAAACAATCAGAATGTGACGTCATTATAAAACCAGCAGTAAATCGTGAATCCCCTGGGAGTTTTTAACTTCATTGACCAATGAAATAATGCAAAACAAGCACAGTGCACTAGAATTGCAATTTTAAACCTCCCCCATGAATAGGGAGTCTCCCTATATTTATGTTGAATTTCAACAATTGATGCATTTCTTCTTGGTAAAATTTACTTTCCCCAAAGAACTTGAAAAACTACCCATGAAAATTTTTCAAGGTTGGCAAGTCTAAACATTTTATTTAGGCATTGTCACGAAAGACGGCCCAACACTGTAAAAAAAAATCACCAAGGATGTTTGTCTCTGATTTCCACTTAACTGACCATTTAAACTTTTGATACCTTAAATATCCAGCTACAAGTTGTGCCCACAGAGTAGTCAGAGGGATAATTGGGTGTGCTCACTTCCACATGGTCACCAGGATTTATAAAGTAATATCCACCGCAATCTAAATAAAAATACAAATTAAGTAAAATAAAATAAAACAAGTTTTCAATGAAATTTTTCATGATACGCATGTAAAAATATGTAGAAACCAGTGTTACTGTCGTCAACCACTTGATGAAGGCCAAGTGGCCGAAAATTTGTGGAAAACAGAGTGTTTTATTTTATCTATAAAAGGATACTTCCCTTCGGAGGAAATTGGATTATATATAGTTCACTCTCGATTTACCGCCACCCGATTAACTACCATATTCGCATATAACCGCCATAAATTTCTGAAGAACAGATTTCCAACTATTGATTACTCCCGTTAAACTGCCATATTCGCATGCCGCCATCCGCCACTCAGTATTTTAAAACCAAATCTTAAAAAACCCTTTGAGTTTCACACGAAAGTATCGCCATTGAACATAGATAGATCGGACTTGCTACTTAACTGGTTGATCATTTGAGATACAAGTTTTTACTTTTTTATTTAGTTCTGATAACTAATACATAAACCGTACTATTTATGAAGTTTCCCAAGAATTCGAATTAATTAACAAGTGAAATAAAAAATTCATAACCAAATAACGTTAATTTTCAGGCGATATCTTTAGTGAGTGCAAACTTGACCTATCGCTATATTCGTTATAATGTCATTTTTTTAAAAAACGAAAGGAGGCGGTATAACGAGAGTAAACTGTATATAAATAAAGAGAGTTTTTCGCAAATCAGTAGGATTATCGATGTTTCTGAAACGTGTCACCATTGTTAGTTTTAGTAAAGTACAAACACTTGTTATGTGCATATACATTCTACATGTAAATATATATATATTTATATTTGGGGACAGCAAAGTCTTTGTGACCTTTGTGACTAGGTGGTATTCAATGTAAATCCAGAAATTTTCGCAGAACTTTATTTTGGCGAATCGGTTGCATTGTAATTTTTCACGGCACTATATTTTCGCACCTGTGCGTGTTGAGTATTATCATTTATGTTGTATGTTGCATGTTAATTTCAGGTTAGTATATTAAGCTAGAACTGAGTAAGAGCGTAATTGCGTGAAAATAAAATTCTCGTGAATAAAACTGGATTTACAGCATATACAGGTGGTCGTTTAGTTTTACTGTACAATGTAAATAAATTTCTCTCAAAATAATTAACCCATTGACCCCTAAAAATACATTTGGACTCACCTTAATCATTGATTTACAGAAGAGTCTATTGTTTTTCAGGGGTTTATTTGTTAAGAGTGAAATATCTAATATGCCGAGTGGGGTTATTCAAGGCATTCTTGCACATGACTGATATGCCGAGTGGGGTTATTCAAGGCATTCTTGCACATGACTGATTATTCATGTGTCTTGTGCTATTCAACCTCTGCCAGAGCCCTGCCGATCCTGCAACAAGCTATTGGAGTCATACAAGAGCTCTGCTCTCATGCTATTGCCAAATTTCAAGTTACACATGTATGATAGCATTAATTTATTACCAATACCGGTACTTCAGTTTTTCTTGGGAAGCGCTTGTATTGATGTTGTAAATGTCCCACTCAAGAATCTTTCATTTACATGGAGACATCACTGACTGGCGGGTGAAGGACAATTTAACATTTTAATATGCTTGGCACTTATGGCCATTGAGCTTTGAGGGTTCTGACACCTAATGTTAGTCAGTGGAGGCCTCGACTTTGACTGTCTCATCCGTTAGACAGGAAAAGCCCACCGAGTTGTCAGACTAGTGCCAATTAAAACCCGCAACCTCAAAGTCATCTAAGGTGAAAATGTCTTACATGCAGTTGAGGGGTTTTATACTTAAGTGCATCCCATCAAAGTCATGTGAACTATCTATCTTAAGTTTATTCAAGAAAGTTCAATATACTTATATTCTTACAGCACAAGATTGGATAGTTGTAGCCTTCTTTAACCCTTTCAACACCAAGTATCAAAATGGTTTGCTCTTTTCTTTTGTCTTAGACCAACCCATTATGATCTATGGTGTTGACAGGGTTAATAAATCCCAATCTGTCTCAAGAATCTTTCACGTACAAATGTATATGGAGACTTCATCATATGCCAGAGACAGATGACAAATTTAGCCTAGCTAAATTGCTTGGCACTAATGAATGTTGAGCAGGGAGGGTTCTTTAAGATGTTAACACCTACTGTGACATGGGACCTTGGTTTTTAACTGTTTTATCCGAAGGACAGAGAGTCAGCCAACTACAGCGTGGCATATATCAACATAGCTATACAAAGAAAGATGTGAAATCAGTTAAAAATGAAGTCACAACTTGGTATACAGTGAAACTGGTATTTAAAGACCTCCATGGGGACACAAGAAAACAGGTTTTTGTGGTCTTTATATAAAGGTTGGTGTGTACACAAATTGCAAAATTGGGGACATCAAAAAGTGGTCTTTGTGACCAGGTAGTCTTTGTATTCAGGCGGTCACTAAATCAGGTTTTACTGTAGTTCTCACTGATTATTGATCATAATAGAAATGTACAGGGGAACCTCGCTAGTTGGACCACCTTAGTTACTGGCTTAAACTGGTCTGATTATTGAGGTGGTCTCCTAAGTAAGGTTGAAATAGCCTAAAATAATGATAAACAAACTTTTAAATGTGTGTGATTTTTTATGGTTTTAATAGTGAGGTGGTCTCCTAAGTGAGGTGGTCTCTAGGGAAGGTTCCACTGTATTTCTAATTACCTGATTCTAAGTCCGCTTCCTGGCAGCGGTCTCCTGTCAGCCATTCTGGACATTGACACGTACACGTCTTATCCATGTAACCTCCATTGTCACACAATGCCTGGTTTTCACAATTCGCTGTAATTTTGAGAGTAAAAATGACTAAAAGTTCTCAATACCATAAGATCCCCGAAACGGAATTTTTTTTACTCATGTCAAATAAATTTGACTATGTACTAACTACTAGGGGAATATTTGAAACTCCAAAATATCATGCAATATCCTCGAAAGTGGGACCCAATATTTTTTAAGGAGTTTCCTATTTGGACCATCAAACTCTTGCAGTGCTAAGTTCAAGCATTGACAAAGTATCTCTGTGTGAGTAGCTTATTGGCATGTCAGTGGGCTCTCACACTAAGACATTCATTATAGGAATAATTAAAGGGCCGATACCTGAAATTTTGTCCATGACACATCGTCTTGATGTCATTACCATATATAGTAAGTTTCATCATTTTATCTTGATTGCATGGATAGTTATGCTGTAGAGAGTAATTTTTAACAAAGGGCAATAACTCTGCGATTAAAGAGCTGATCCCTATCATTTTGTTCATGACACATTGTCTTGATCTCGTAAACATATATACTAAGTTTCATAATTCTATCTTTATTACATAGAAAGTTATGCTCTGGACAGTATTTTTTATAAAGGGCAATAACTCTGCAATTGAAGGGCCGATCCCTGAAATTTTTGTTCATGACACATGGTCTTGATCTCATTTCCATATATACTAAGTGTCGTCATTCTGACTTTCGGATGAGACATTAAAAACAGAGGTCCCGTGTCACAGCAGGTGTTGGCATGTTAAAGAACCCTCCCTACTCTACGGCCATAAGTGCTGAGCATAGACAAAAGTTGCTGCCATTCACCAGCATATGGTGATGTATCCATATAAGTGAAAGATTCTTGAGTAGGACGTTAAATACAACAGCAAAAACAGCAGTCTAGCCTCATTAATACAGATACTAATTATCCTGATGCTTCACTTGCTGGATAATGTTTGCTGGGGAGAATATTTTCAAACTGTATTGGCAATAATGAGAGCTATGTTTCAGTACTCCAAACGCTTCAATTATGCAAACCATTTGCTTTGTAACAAAAGTGTCCAGATTAACTGGGATTCACTCTATAGGTACAGGGGGATCCATAAATTATGTGACCATTTTAAATAACTATAAACTTCTGAACTATCTAACTTAAAATCTAATGCAAGAATTAGTTTAAGTGCAGGTGCAAAGTAAAGGATGCTATCGACCTGATCAAAAAACCTTGAAAATGTCACAATTTGATGTCGTTACGTCATTACGGCATTTCATATTTTTTTTTTTAAACATATTCATTGCATTTTTGCATTTGGCTGCACCAACTTTGCACACTTTTTTCTGACTACTTTTAAAATCCTGTTTGTTGATGTTTGAAAAATCTAGTATCTTATTGATATATATTTTTTCCTGTATGGTTCATAAAACCGTAAAAACCGGTGAATGACTCTCAAAATACATTTTGACTATCTAGGCAGCCCTCTGATATGATGAAGCCAACTTAACAAAGCCAATAAGAAATATCCGAAGTCATAATGGCATGGAGATGCTCCTTGCTCTAAGGCAGCAGTGCCGAGCATAGGCAAAATTTGTCGCTCTTCACTGGCACACAGTGAATACAATAAAATTATCATACATAGATAAGTCTATAGGTTCATAAGTGACACTGTACCTGAACAGTTGTACATCTCATTAACATCCACCAAGTCAAAGTACTCTAGACCGTCCGTTTCATGAAGGCCTACCAGATATTCTAAACGGTGGTCTAACACACTAAGGAGCTTTTTGCCACCCTGGATTAAGAAATGAAAAAATATTTCAATCATAAACAAGTTTAATCACTCCCACAAGTAAAACTTAATTCCAATGAACAAGCACAAATATGTAAGCTATTAGAGTCTAAATTCAGCATATTTAAAGGTAAGCAATGACATGGGCACTCTCAGAGTTGTAGTGTAACAGACGAGGAAAATGTCAGCTAGACTGGGACTGGAACTCAGCCCCCCACTAAACATGTGGCTGCTCTTCCAACTTAGATATCTGGTTTGACATGCTCAGTCCCTGTTACACTTTCGTCCCTTTTTTCTGAGATTTCCATCCTGGAATCTCACAAACAATCCCCGAGTATTTTATTGGGCGTCAATGTAACAGGCAATGAAAAATGTTGGCCAGACTGAGCGCAAACTCAGACCCCCTGCTAACCATGTGGTTGCTCTACCAACTGAGCTACCTGGTCCGATATGCCTAGTCCCTGTTACAGTTTTAATGATATCATAATGAGAAAAAATACTTAAGTCTTAGGCATACTAATTCAATTTCAAATTCATGTACACTAGGAAGTCATACCAAGAGGAAAAAACCCTCGCTTTGAGCCCCGGTTTAAAGTTTAAACTTTATTTATTTTACAACGATTAACAAACAAGTTCAAATAACTTATATTAACGTCTCTCGTTGGCTCTGATGTCGGCGTGCGAGGGTCCTTGCTGTGGGAGGAAACCGGAGTACCTGAAAAAAACCCACGTGTCCGAGCTGGCGGCCAACCATACCATCTCACATACTACCTAGGCAGATCCGAGGATCGAACCCGAGTCACATTGGTGAGAAGCAGAGTGTGCTTACCACTACACTATTGAGCTCCGGTTGAGAGCTTATGGTGTCCTAGTATCGGAAGACAAAACTCCTCGGCTTTAAGTTATAAAATAAATGGGATTGAAGTTTCCTGATATCTGAAAAAAGTTGATCAGAGTTGAAGGTCAAGGTCACTAGGTTAAAAGTTTTGGTTCTAGATGAAAGTTCTGATCACTAAAAATCCATAATGCAACATTTCAAAGCACTATCTTTACAGGATCAAAAGATAATATACATTGTAGCCCAGGGTATACAAGCACACTTGCCCATGAATCTGACACTTTCTGACACTTAACAAGGGGTATGGCATTAGCTTTTCAGGCTTTTGTCCCAGCAAACTAAAAATTAATTGTTCATTGACATAGCCAGTTAACTCAGATAAGAAACGTTAGAAGTTAAGTTAAGAAAAAAAACAACTCACATAATACAGACGGTAGTGCATAATTGATTTATAGCTGTAAGGCGTTAAATTGACGGTATCTTTCTTCTTTGCATACCACTGATTTTCTTCTATATTTTCCTCAATGACTTTTATGTATTTATCACGATCGCTCCTGTCTTGTTCGTGTTGTAATCCTAGTGTATGAAGGAACTCATGAAGTATGGTCCTTGTCTGTAGAAATAAAGTATCATACATGTAGGTGTTAAATAATTGTGAAAAACTTAATGCTCAAAAACAAAAATTGTAGGAGTAGCATGCGCAGATCCAGGATTTTTTTCCAGGGGAGGTAAATGTTTTCCGGGGTGGTGGTATCTAAGCATAATTTACCAATGTTGGTATATATTTTGCAAAATCCAAGGGGGGGGGGGTGTGTTCTATGGGTAGTAACCATCAGATGAAACAAGATTTAGTATGGATCATCAGACAGACAGACAAAGACATGGCAAGGCAAGAACGGAGGGGCAGAGAAGAAATCTTTAAAGTCCTACCTTTCTTGAGATATTAGGCTTCATCATTTTCAAATTCTCTGCGACTTTGCGAATTTTCTTGAAATTTCATACAGGGGTAGAACATCCCCTTACATACAAATTTTGAACAGTAATTGCATATTAAATAAATGTCTTACAGTTTCTGAGATATTTGGCTTCAAAAATTGCTCAAAATGCACTATGGCTTTGACCTTTGACCCCATGACTGATTTTTTTTCCCAACATGATTCTTGCGTAAATGCTCACATTATATGATATACATGTATATGTGTGTCTATACAAAGTATATTTGTTTGTTTCTGAAATAAATTGAATAAAAGAAAATTAAATTTGTTCAAATGTGAGACCACTTATTTTTAGCCCCTAGCAAGCTTGTTTGCTAGGAATTTTATGGGAGATATATTGAACAGTGCAGACCTACAGACTTTATCCTTTTTTTCAAAATTAGAGCTCTGTGGATCGAGTGGTTATGGAGGAGGGAGTTAACTGGCAAAAGAAGTGTGATAATGTAAAAACGAAAAAAAAAACAACAAATAAACAAAAAAAACAAAAATAAAATAAAAAAAAATCCAAAAATCCCCAGCCCGCGAAAAATAAACCAGAACAAAAAAAAAAAAGACAAACAATCAAACAGAAAACATCTTGGGTCTTTGAGATTTGAAATCCCTCAAAACTTTAGCCAATTTGGCCAAGCGGTTGCTGAGAAAACGTTTGGAGAAAAGAAGAGAAATAGTACTGATAATAACCTCAATAATAAGGGGCTCGACACCTCACAGTTGTTATATATGTTAAAACTAAGTAAAGAAATAAAACTGACCATTGTGCAAGCAGAAGGGTACAGGTACAATTTTTGTCCATTTTGCAACATTCCAACATGAGCCCGGCATCCCTTTGAGCTTGAGAATTGACAGGAAAAAAAGAAACAAATCATACAAATATGTGTGTGTTACAGACACAGGTCCAAACCAACATAAATTCTATAAATACAGTCAGACCGCTTTATAACGACCGGCGATAATACGACATTTTCACCTATTGACAGGATTTTGCCAAGAACAAACATACATGACGTTGTTTACCATCCATATAATGGAATTTACAGCTCCTGACACCGACATAAAATATTCTGAACAAACATGTATTTTTAGTTGCTAAATCCCGCGATATAACGACACAAAAATTTTTCTCAATAATAACTACCGATTATATGTTCTGATTATTTATTGATTTAAGAGTGACGCTTTTGTTAAAACAAAGACTCAGTGGCTTCATAATTACCTGGTGTGCACTTGACTTTTACGATACGGGTGCTATGAGACACTCTACTACAAAAATAGCTGAGAGACCTACATGTATAAACGCCGTCATTCTCAGCTGCCTACCTAACATTTCTTTATAGGAGCAAATTCAATACAATGACAGAATCTCCAAGGGACAAACATGGTCGTTATAAAGAGGGTTCAATGTACAAATGTATTAAATATCTATATGCAGATAATATAACATTGTATATGCTTCAATGGCATTATGGTGAATGCTAATATTGGGTTGGGATGCTAAACAAGTACAGTCGAGCCTCATTAATCCGCACAAAATTTCTGGGGAACGAAATTTTCAAATTGCATTATGGTCATTATTTTTTGTGTGTTTCACTAATTTGGATGTTTCATTGATCCGGAAAATTTGCTTGAAAACGAAAGTACCCTGATAAATGAGGCTCCATGGTACCTGTTGGTGTTCCGATATATCTACACCAAATATAATCAGTAGGGTTTGACATGTACCAAAATTTGACCCTCACTGCTCAATGGCCATAAGTGCTGAGTACAGGTTCAATTTGTCACTGCTCAATGGCCATAAGTGCTGAGTACAGGTTCAATTTGTCACTGCTCAATGGCCATAAGTGCTGAGTACAGGTTCAATTTGTCACTGCTCAATGGCCATTAGTGCTGAGTACAGGTTCAATCTGTCACAGCTCAATGGCCATAAGTGCTGAGTACAGGTTCAATTTGTCACCTTTCACCGACATTGGTGATGTCTCAACATAAACAGAAAGATTTTTAAGTGAGATGTAAAACAGCAGTACAATCAGTTCAACCAAAATGTTTTGAATCATAGGAACTGGAATACTCTGTTGTTATACCAATAAAAAGAGGGACCACTTTAGCTCTGGGATAAGTATGCTCCCCTTCTGATCATGGAGTCTTGGGTTCAAATCTGCAACACAATACACTGAGCTTTTCATCTTTCAGATTAGCCTGCAAAAAACTGAGGTCCAGTGTTATAGTTGGCATCAATACGTTAAAGAAACCTCACAGCTCCTGGACATAATTGTCAAGCATTGCATGGCCAAATCTGTTGCACTTCACGTTGGATATGTCTTAATGTAAGTGAAAGATTCTTGAGTTGGACGTTAAACAATACTGTATACAGGGTTATTTTCGCCCCGTGTTATATTTGCCCTAATGCTCTTGTAACAGTTTCGCCCTGTTTTAAATTCACCCAGTCTCATCATTATTCTATATGATGAACTTACGATTTTGAATTCGCTCAGTTTTGAATTCACCCACCGAGGATGAGGACGAAAGGGTCGAAAATAAAACGGGGAGATGGGGGGGGGGGGTCGAAAATTTCCCTGTATACAGTAATAATATATCCAACCAACCAATGAGATACATGATCAGACTTTTCCAGCTACAAGACTGATCGTTCTTATAATTATGGGTCCTGGGCCGCCGTGGCCGAGTGGTTATTGTGTTTGACTTTGAATGGAAGGGTCCGGGGTTCGATCTGCCTGATGCCTTGCTGTGGTTTGCTGTCCCTGTCTTTTGGATAAGACAGTAAAAACCGAGGTCCCGTGCCACAGTAGGTGTTGGCAAGATAAAGAACCCTCCATACTGTACGGCCATAAGTGCTGAGCATGGGCAAAATTTGTCACCCTTCACCAGCACACGGCGACGTCTCCATATGAATGAAATATTCTTGAGTGGGACGTTAAACAACAATACAACAACAACTTACGGGTCCTCTTTAATTTCAACGTAGCTATTATGACCAGCGGCTGCTTGGTTTTCTGGTGTATTCTTTTTGAATTGAATACAAGTTTGGTCAGTTATGATCGCCATGGCATCTTCTATTTTCTTCCAGTAGTCAGATGATGTATCTGCAATAGAGAGGTACCGATAAACAGTAAAAAGGAAAATATAAAGTGGAAACTTGCTTACTAAGACCACTCCAGTGACTAGATAAAATTGATCGGATTACTGATGTGGCCCCCTAATGGTTTATTTCCAATTTGCCTCCTCATTAAAAATACTACTTAGATATTCTTTGGCTGTAAACATATAAGTATACATGTATTGAAGTTGTTTTTGATAAACTTAAGATAGATAGTTCACAGACATTGATGGGATGCACTTCATTATAAAATATAAAGAGGCCTATCAAGGGTAGTGACCAAATGCATTACATATGTTATCTGCTCGTTCTGTACAAGTATACATTTAAAAGAAACAACAACAACAAAAAATGATAATAAAATAATATACACCCCTCCCAAAAAAAAAACAAAATAAAAAAAAACCCATAGAAAAAATCTTAATAGAGTACTGGTAGTAGGTGTGACGTGGAACCCTGCTCCCACTCTTATGAATGAGGGGCCACAGTGGCCCAGTGGTCAGTAAGTTTGACCTCTGATTGAGAGGTTTGGGGTTCCATCTTAATCCACATCGCGGTTAGCTGTCCCTGTCTTTCAGATGAGACTGTAAATACCAAGGTTCTGTGTCACAGTGTAGGTGTTGGCATGTTAATAAACCTCCCTGCTCTATGGCCATAAGTGCCGAGCATAGGGAAAATTTGTTGTCCTTCACCGACATTCGGTGATATGTCCATATCAGTGAAAGATTCTTGAGTGGAACGTAAAACAACAAAGCAACCAACCAACTTGTGTAATAATTTAATAATGACTTCAAATGTTTAACCAAGCTCTACATTTACAGATACTTATGAGCAGTGGGGGATCCCAAAATGTTAACACTACCTGTGTAAGGAGACCCCAGTGGTTTTTGCTATGTGGACCAAAGGAAATACATGTAGGTGGAAAATGAATTCCTGTTGCAATTGCAAACGATGAACCACTTTCAGGAAGTACATATAATGTAATCTGTCATTTTAGTGAAAAATAGTAACTGCAAATAAAACGAAAGAGCTTTCACTACTGATTTGAACAAAGTGTCAAGATGAGTTCAAAATTTGAAGCCTACAGTAGCATAATAAGGCACTTCCATACAAAGTGTTAAACAATAAAAAACAAATAGATAAAAAACAAGACTATCAGTATACTGATGAATGCTACTCTGGGCCAACTTAAATTAAGGCAAACTTTAAATTTGAAAATGACCTTGACCTTTGTCCTTGGGTCAAGGTCAGTGAACACCTGTTTCTCACGAGTATCATGTGTGAATTATGATCCAGGTCACTCAATACTGGAAGGAGATATGGGCAAAATAAGATTTTAAGTCCTAGTGTAGAATGACCTTGACCTTAAGACATATTGTAAATATGACCTAAATACATGAAAAGGTTTGAATATGGCTCGGCACTGACACATGTACACAGACGGATGGATGTATGTTCAGACATAAAAAGCAACAACTTTAAGGTCTCTCAAAATATTTCGGGGAGCATAACAACGACAATAGATAAAAAGTAAGTTAAAAGCAACATACTAAATGTAGTGTTGTAGAGGACAACTCCACCAGTCCAGAGTTTGTCGACTGAAATAAGGTTTCTCTTCTCCCAGCATGACTGTTAAATAAATAAAAATGAATACATGCACATTCAGAAATTAAATTCTAGTGAATTTTCCTATTTTTACATTTAGAATAAAATACTCCATTTAGTCAGCCTGTTTCACAATTTCTTGGCTGTTCTGTTAGGCCTCCCCAAACGTACACAACACACAAGGAACTGCCTATATATGAAATAATCAAGCTCGACTCAGATTTTTTACTCTGAGAAGGTAGGTAGGACACTTATTATTACTTTTTGAAAATTGTAAACTATATATGCATTTAGGCCTACATGTACACATGTACATTAAATTAAAAATCATACATATAAAAAATGATATTTGAAGACATTACTTTAATTTTTAATAGGGGCCTTTGTGGCCAAGTCGTTAGAGTGTTTAACTTCCAATCAAAAGGTACGGGTTCGATTCCCACAGCGCCACTCTGCGGTTGGCTGTCCCTGTCTTTCGGATGAGACAGTACAAACCGAGGTCTCGTGTCATAGTAGGTGTTGCCACGTTAAAGAACCCTCCCTGCTTTACGGCACAACACTGGCAAAATTTGCCGCCCTTCATCGGCACACAGTGACGTCTCCATATGAGTGAAATATTCTTGAATGGGACCTTAAACATTATTACAACACAACAACTTAATTATCAATATATTTTTCTTACTTACATGATCGTCTGATTCATTTGGGTCTTTTAGTACATCATCAAACATTTCTGGTAATTCATCTGTCTCAAAATCGTCGACAGACAATTTTGTCTGAAATGGGAAATTAAAAGGGTAACAAACAGATTTTAAAAATTGACAGCAGTTATACTTAACATAAATGTTTTTATTAAGGAAAATAAAGTCCTGTCGGCTTGTACTGGTGAATCATTACGTTTGTTTATTTTCACAAGTTAATATTTAATGCTCTTCCTCATGGGCTAAAATCAGCTGTTTAACTTTCATGGCTACATTCTTTAAATGGTCCATGATGGAAATACTCTGAAAATGGAACATGTAAGTTGCAAGTGCAGTTGATAGGCCTTTTTGTGCCCTTGTTCGATTTCATGCATCTTCGGCAAACAGGTACGATTTTTCTATCAACATGGCCGGGTTATGCAATGCTGCGGTTTATACACAGTGAATTAAGGCCTAGGCCTACTTCATCTCATCATCATGAACAGATCCCCTATTTACAAGAAAAACAATTACCAGATAAAAACATATTTACAATTATCAAAACTTAATCAAATTTAATGCCTCATGAAGTAAGCATTTTGAACTGACCCAGAGAAGAAAAAGAGACAAAAGAATTGAGAAGTGAATTCCAAAGTAAAACTGTACTAGGGAAAAAAACTGTATTTATAATAATCTGTTTAGGTACAGAAGGTTTGGTACGTACTGCTGAGTGTTGGTGCTTCGAGTTTGAATGTGAAGGTGAGGAGTGAGATATGTATTTGGATTGATTGCTATACAAGCTTGTTTGTAATTTTGAAAAGCATGGTAACTGTGCAGACGTTGCGTCTAGTTTCCAGTGTCTGCCATTGATGATGGTCTAACATCAACGAGACACTGGATGGGTTATGATATCTGTTGATATCTTTGAACTTGAGGAGACCAAACAGAAGTTTACAATATTCCAAATTTGACCAAGCAAGTGATTTATATGCAAGACTCTTAGTGTGCTCCCATTAAATTTTAAGATTTTGCTTTAGGAAAACTAGGATTTTATTTGCTTTGGAGGATAGGTTGCTGATATGGGTGTCCCATGACATATTAGAAGGGAGGGTAATACTGAGATATTTAGCAGTATTTACGTACACTTTCAAGATGATGCCCTTTAAGAGTGTATGTGACGTTATGGGGAGAACGAGATCTAGTGACTGACATAGAGTTGCATTTTTCAGGATGAAACTGCATTCCCCAATTTGTCTCCCAGGGAGCCAAGTTAAATTGATCATTTTGAAGGGTAACTGGGACATTTTTGTCATGTATTGGTCTGTAAAGGATGCAATCATCAGCATAAAGCTGGGTTTTTGTATTGAACACAGGATGGAAGGTCGTTTATGAAAATCAAAAATAGAAGAGGTCCAAGTACCGAGCCTTGAGGAACTCTGCTAATGACCGGCATTTGACAAGATGTCAGTTTGAATGGCAGAGTGTACATTACTAAGAAATTCATGGCAAAGTGTTAACAATGCATGGGTTTCACCGCTCCGGTTGGCACGGAAACCGTGTTGGCAATCTGACAACAAATATATCACTTAGTGGTCAAAATGATTTTGGATGTTGCTAACAACAATGTGCTCAAGGAGCTTACTGCAAATGCACGTCACTAGTATCGGTCTGTAGTTACATGTTACAATAGCCAGATACATTGCATTTGCCTCTTTTTGAAACCTAGAATACAATGTAACATCGGCTTGGCGCCAGTCAGTAGGAACCTGTCCCAAAGAAAGTGAATATATACATTTGTATATATTGAAAATTTTAGTTAAGTGTGCTGAAAGTTCAGTTGCAAATTGTTTTAAGTAATACGGGCTGGGAGTTCATCATTGAGTTTAACATTAAAACAAAATGAAGTCTAGATTATGTAGGCCAATACTCACCTTAATCACTTTATTAATACACACGGCGCCCACATCACCAGAATATATATATATCTGAAAGAAAAAAAATAAGATAGGTTTCAATAGCATAAATTTTCTTGGAGTTATTTCCCTTTGTCGGACATCTTTGAGGTTCATGAAGAATATTTTATGCATTGGTTTAACCAACCAAATTACTGATGCTATTTCTACATGGTTACTGGGGTTATTCTTTGAATATTTACTCTGCCGACACAATTCTTTAAACCTCTTTTCATTCATACATACTTTCATTGGGTAAAAAATAAGACGAACTATGTCATACAAATCCTTCAGATTTGGCATATTCATGTTAAAAAACGCCAAGCTGACCTCCAATATGGCGGACAAAGGGAAGTAATTGCAACAAATTGATGCTATTGCAACCTATCTACATGTACTTGAAGTTTTACGCCACTTTATCGGTTAAATCAGTCAAGTCGCTGTGACATCAAGCTGTTGATTTTAAGACACAGGGATGTTCATTTTACATGTAGCCTAGGCTACACCAGTAGGCAGTAAACGGTTCACGAGTAAACACCTTGCGTTCTCCCAACGTTTACCCGTGAAAACATAACGCTGTCTTTCCCTAGGGGCTCGCTTAGTGACGTCACACGAGGGAATTTCATGGCTGAACGTTATACCAAGTTCCGTGTGTACATTCTATTATTAGATTCTATTTGTCTTTCACGGCCAAGTGTGGAAGAATTCCCTGTCCACTCATCAGCGATATTTTCAAGTACATTATGGCAACGGATTGTTGTTGTTGTATTGTTGTTTAACGTCCCGCTCAAGAATATTTCACTCATATGGAGACGTCACCGTGTGCCGGCGAAGGGCGACAAATTTTGCCCATGCACTTATGGCAGGGAGGGTTCTTTAACGTGCCAACACCTACTGTGACACGGGACATCGGTTTTTACTGTCTCATCCGAAAGACAGGGATGGCCAACCGCGGAGTGGCGCTACGCGGATTCGAACCCCGGACCCTCCGATTCGAAGTCGAACACGCTAACCACTCGGCTACGGACGCCCCTGGCAACGTATTAACATAAGTTTAATACCTTAGCTATGTCCATATACATGTACATTGTTCTATCTTGTACTAAAACAAATTAAAGCATTAAATTATGTTTTACACAAAGGCATTTGGAAGAGCACATAAGAGATTGAACTTGATAGAATGATTGCAACCGTCCCTTATTTCTTTTCTGACGATCTCCATTAAACATTGTTTTTCCATATTATTACAGACAAACCTGTCTTAGCGACCCACTGAATTTGAGACCCGCCTTTCTCCCACACTTGGCCATGTGGAAACCCTTGGATTGGACAAACAGATTCTTTCCACTCGGGTTGAGATTTCCCTGTCCACTCATCACACCCATGTAAGATTCTATTATTCTTTAAATGTGACCTTAATGTATGGTACCCCCAATTTTTTTCCATATAAATCACCTGAATTAAGATACTACCTGTCATACATGTAAACTCTTTTTGCTCATTCCCTTTGACGTTCTGTTAAAATAGTTTCAACTGTATATAAGAGTTTTGAAATGAATCTTACCTTCTTCTTTTTCTTGTTTTTCTTCCTTTTCACCATGTCCTCATCGTGTTCTCGCTGTGGTTAAAAGCAATGTAAGGAATAATTCATGTGTCAACGTGTGTCGGAGGTTGCACGAATAAGAAAGCAATGTTGTATGAAAAGTAGGCTTAGGCATACCACGAGATAATCGCAATTTCGAGTCAGCTGTAATATATTAAGTTTAAGAATAAAAATACGATCGTAACATGAAACTAGAACTGTCCTAACGTATACCATCTGTCGGTCTACGGACCATCCATTAATCCGGACACCTTCGTTCCCGAGCAAATTGTCCGGATAAATGAAGCGTCTGGATTACTGAAACATACATATCATAATGCACAAGGCAATCTGAAAATTTTGTTCCCTGGAAATGTCATCCGGTAGGTTAAGCATCCGGATTATTGGTGTCCGGATTGATGAGGCTTGACTGTATACCCCCTTACAACTTTGTTAATGGGGGTATAGAGCAAATGAGAATCACGAATGGGATGGGACTAGGTGCCCGGAACGAGTCATCGTCCCTGACATCAGGTTACAAAGCAATTTTGAAACTAATTTCGAAGTCGGGGATTATTTTCAAATGTAAAGAGAAAGTCTAAAACACCGCAAACCGCTAAGTCTCGGTGGCCTCGTAAAGGTATATTCTTGTGGCTCAGTGGCCCCGTAAAGGTATATTCTTGTACTTCAGTGTCATTGCATGGTAGTAATGGAGCTATAATCTTTCATGTAACTTGCATGCGCGATTCGAAGTCGAACACACTAACCATTCGTCCACGGAGGCCCCGGCATCATCCAATAAACAAACGCCAATGTATCAGCCAGACTCAGGTAGGCCTAAGTATGCAACCAATCAATATTCAAAATTTGACCTTCGATTTGCTCCTTTATGCAGCACGAAGATCTGTAGGAACCCGATTGTGCAGCATGCGCGGATCTAGAGGTGGGGGTCGAGGAGGTCCAGACCCCCTACCCCTTGGAATCGGCAAAGTATTTACAGTCATTGGTTAGTTATGCTTAGATTGTTATTTTAACAGGTCTATGTTTTCCTTAACACAAGTTCGACCCCCTGAATTTGGACCCCGACAAAAAATCCTTGATCCGTGCATGTGGAGTTAAATCCATTAACCTTGTTTAGAACTTTTGGCGTCAATCACGTACTCACGAAAACAACCTAGATTTGTTCATTTAACTTCTGACGCTCAAAATTAGATTCTCTATAGACAGACTTTGTAGGAATTGACATCTGAATGGCTTTCCTTCATACTTTCGGGTAGTGCGGTATTAAACGGAGCACATCAAAGACAGAAATTTTATTGTATTTTTGGTAAATCAATATGTTAGTCGTACGATAAATTATAACACATAAAAACTGATGAGAAGTGTATCTCTGAGAGAGAGAGAGAGAGAGAGAGAGAGAGAGAGGTTAGCTTGCAGAGGTCGTTACCTTAGCCTGCGTTTTCTTTTCTTCTGCGTCGTCATCCAGTCCCCAAGATGTCAAAAGGCGGTCTAATTTCGACAAAACTAGAAGTCGTTTTTCCTCTTTAGACAAGTCTGAGGTGACAAAAAATATACAAGTTAAAGTTTGTGAATCGAAACATCCTTTGGCTCAAATTTCTGATCTATTTTCTAACAGAGCTAAATCAAAATCCGTTATAGGTGCGAAAAAAAAAGCGAAATTAAACACCAGTGATAATAGATACTATGTTCTAAAATTACATGGCAATGGAATATAAACTCTGAAATTGTGCATGATGTTGAAGATAGAGATAATTCTATCATTTTTGTCTTACACACGACTTTAATTTCTATGTGATTTTTTCACAAATAAATAAATAATATTTTATTCATATAAATTTAATATCATATTTGAATTTATTTCATTCTATTTCCCAATGAAAATTTTTTTGATAGAATATTAGTTTCAAATGAAAATATACATAAAACTCTTATTTCTAATAATCGATCACGATTGATTATAAATACCTTTATCAATATAATAATTTTTCATTTATGTATTTATTTCGTGTCATCATATTTAAGAAATATTTATTCACAAGGTTAAAACATCAACGTAAATTGATAAAATGAATAAAAGCAAATTCACATAAATCAAACGATATATATCTTAAATGAAATTAACGAAATTCTAAATAAAGAACAATTGGAAACTTATATAAAGAATAAATAACAGTCTAGTTACACGAAGGAAAATCGTAAAAAGAAATAATTACAAAACTAAATCGGCATGAAATATACATGTATTTGTATGGACATAAATGATACGCCAGTTCCATCTCTTATCTCCATATGCATTTAACGGATTTCTCGTTAAATGCCCAAGATAAAATGTCACAGCGGACAGGATTATTCAAAAAGGGTATAGTGGTACAAGATTTATCATTTATTTATGACATCAATATTTAAAGTGTATGATACATTATACATATCATTGTAATAAGATTTGCAAATAGGTTAACGCCATATAATAAAAAAATATTTTAAAAGAGTTAGCATCAATATTTTAAGTCTGTGATACATTTTACACATCATTGTAATAAGATTTGCAAATAGGTTAACGCCATCTAATAAATAATTTATTTTAAAAGAGTAAACATCAATATTTTAAGTCTGTGATACATTATACACATCATTGTAATACGATTTGTAAATAAGTTAACACCACCTAATAAAAAATAATTATTTCAAAAAAGTGCTCTTTACTAATTTTTGATTTCGACGAAATAAACAAAATGAGTCCTGTACTTTTAAAAACAGTTGAAAACAAATGCCTACTTGAATGTTCCTTATTGGAGGACAATACTAGGAGCCAATAGCACGCTTGAATTGCGAATAAAGTCCCTAGAGTTCAAAGTTAATGAAGGAAAAAATATCAGCTTTTTCATATTACAGCCAGGTACTTGTTACTGGAATTCTACTTTAAACCACTACAGTTTATTCTAAGAATGTTTATCCATCAAACCGCAGATAAAACCCTAAATATAGAATAAAAACATCGTTGTACTTAAAAAGTCCAGAATCCTTGTACAAATTAATAAGAGATATTCAACGTTACCTTGGTTAATAAAACTAGTTATTAAGCATGGAATTGACTATTCGTCAATCTTTATTACTGAACATCCAGAAATTTTCGCGGAACCTCATTTTGGCGAATCAGTAATCTGCAAATTATACACGGTACATGTACTATGTGTTCGCGCCCTTGCATGATAAGTTAATAGTTTATGTATCATATATAATAACATATTAATGTCAAGTTTGTATACTTCACGAGAACTTTGATTTCGCGAGTAAGTGCTCTCGCATATGCGAAATTAAAATTCTCGAGAATACAACCTGAACTAGGTACAGGAATATCTTGTGAGAGCCCTTTTGGCACCATGGGGGTTTATTCGATAGTTTGAGCCCAATTGACGGAAACGGTATTTTTTTTCCTGTCCTAGGATGAGGCAGTGAAAACCAAGGCTTGTGTCTCGAGAAGTTGCTCCATGACCCAAAGTGCCGAGCATAGTTTAAAATAGAACACTCCCACTAGCATTCGACGAAGTATTCATATAAGAAAAACATTCTTGAGTGGCAGTTTACACAGCAATACAAAAAGTAATCAACTTTGTTTGTTTTTATTTCTAACCTGATTTCTTAGCGTCCTCAATGTAAAACATGGGAAATACAATGAAGTACATGTATACTTAAGAGTAAAGGCTTTCAAGGCTGTGTCTCTTTTTAATCTTACTTTAAAACTTATTTTGGATAAAACATGGTTCGCGTTACAAGTGTAAGATATGTTCTACCAAATCAATGAGATTCTATTAATGTCTTTCAATTATAGGTAGACACTTACTCTACTTAACACTCCGTTTTATACCTGTGTTGATTTAGCACTAGGAATTATATCATTCGAACGTTTTCTGAAAGCCAGTTTAGGTATATGTATTTAATGGTTATGTATATTCAACAATCTAACACTATTCCTAATAATATCAATCTATTGTCACTCTGATGTTTCACAAAAATAAGATTACTGTAAATCCAGTTTTATTCGCGAGAATTTTATTTTTGCGTAATTACGCGAGATCACTTACTCGCGAAAAATAAAGTTCTCGCCTAATATTCTCATATAAGATTAACATGCTCCATCAACATAACATTTATATTTAACGTACACACGCGCAAAAATATACTGTTGCGAATAATTGCATGCCTACCGATTAGCCAAAATAAGGTTCCGCGAACATTTCTGGATCTACAGTATATGCAATAAAATTCATGTATATCTGTAATAGAAAACAATGTTTTGAAAGGCGTTGTCTGTATAATGCTGACTGAAATTAGCTAATGAGCTAAAAATGTGATGTTTGTTGTTTTTATTTTTTGCAAATGAGTATCTTTTCAAACATTCTGCAATTACGTAAACATATGATTGACTACTAAGAATACAAGCGTTTGTTGAATTGTATCACTGAAACTACGACAAACAATAACATTATAAATGGGTAGCTTCTCGCCAAACAAAACAACAGAACAACAACAAACGCCAAAACAACAGCATCATTCAGGTGCCGAATCACCAGATAAATTAAAGTTCGAACTCAGTACTCATCTCAACTGTTTTTCCTCAATTTTGAACTAAATACTAGTAAATTTGATAATAATTACATTTTAGTATGTGTATGTGTCAGACATACTATTCAGTAGCAGTTTGTGTTTCTTCTTGGATTCAATTAATCGGGTAAAAACGACGATTTGGGAATGTACTCAAATCTTGAGGATCCTACTCAAATATTGTTTTGAATACTTCTGGCTGCTGGTTGCTGATTCTGGTAATTTCCGGCCCTGAACATTTGTCGTAGAAACTTTGCTTGAGACAATACTAGTACTTACTTGAGCATTGCTGTGAACTATGCTCTAGACTTAAATGTTTTCTAATCATAAATTTTAAGAATACAAATGAATGCCATGGAAAATATCTGTCATACCTTCTGTTGCCATTTCACAGAGTTAGAACCGTCGAGCTTTGCGTTCAAATTCCGAAGTAATATAAGCTTCAGACTGAGTTTAAAATGAATATAGGTATAAATAATACTATAGACCTATTAGTATAATATATTTCAAAACAGGTCCTTACCCTTAATGCTGCTTCCCATGACCATCAAGGCCCCTGCCCCGAGGATAAACACTTGGAAGAACTTCATTTTGCCGCACTGCCCTTTCCAACTTTTGCGGTTGTTTTTATACTCCAAATTTTACATTAATAATTTCAAATTCATATGATTGAAATTCTGATGTGATAAAAAAAGCATTATTACGGTGATGGGCGGAGTACATTAAATGATTGACAGTTTTCATTACTCTACTCTAGCCATATTACCTCACACAACACACGTAACAATCTAGAAATGCTGACTTCTACTAACCCCGAATTTTCCATAATTTTGAAATTTAAATAAAAAGAAAAGAAAATTATATCATGTTGTATAACCACGGGACTCGTTTATCTTTATTTAGGTTGTTTTCTACTATATTGTTTAATTTCACATTCAGTCTTGCGAATTTTCCTCTCCCTTCTTTCGCTGTGCACTATATCCGTATCAGATTATGGGAAGGTCTATATTGATAAAGAACGAAAGGAAACAATGTACAACCGACTCAAAACTCCGGATAAAAGTTGACCGTCGAAATTGGCCGTAGTTATCTTACAAAAATTATGTCTCATTTGTAGCGAGACAAATTTTGTGCTCTTTCACTATGGGAGGAAGGACAGCCGTGACCTTGTGGTCAGTTCGTCTTCTGAACGAAAGGTCCGGGATCGAAGCCTAACCACTCTGTTGTTGGCTGTCCCTGTCTTTCGGATGAGACAGTAAAAGCCAAAGCCCCGTGTCACAGTAGGTGTCGGCATGTTAAATATCACTGATGCTCTACGGCCATAAGTGCCGAGTATAGACAAAACGTGTTGCCTTCACCTACCCGTTGGGACGTCTCCATATAAGTGACGGATTCTTGAGTGGGACATTAAACAACAATACAACCAACCAACTTACTAGGGGAGAATATATTAAGATAGGATATTCTT
>JACSZP010008315.1:0-13382 GCA_016161895.1 Pinna nobilis | reverse complement strand
CAAAATTTATTGCCCTTCACCGGCACACGGTGACGTCTCCATATAAGTGAAATATTCTTGAATGGGACGTTAAACAATAACGCAACAGAAACAACAACAGATCACATAGCTGTGATAAGAATTATCATTCCTGTCTTACTCAATTGAGTAAAATAATAAAATTACATCATTTAAGGACGCATTGTTCATGTAGAAAAAAAGGTTCGTTAAACAGATCGATTGAGCATATTTTTGAGTGGTTTTGAGGTCAACATGAGGTATATTGTATAAGCAAACTGTTGTCTGAGACTAAAATGTAACAGTTTTGTCAGAGAGTGCAACGTAGCACATGCTTACCGAAATCTATGTCTACAAATGTTTCGCTACACCTTTCAATTGTTGCTTTCCGGACATTTTTACAAAACTACCAATATGATAAAAAAAAAAAAGAATCCAGGAATTGAATGTCATATTCTTGGAGCTCTCAGTCTCTGTTACTGAATTTTTCAAATATTTCCTATTTTGTTTATTCTAAAAATCTACTAATAATTTCCAAACTGTCATACTGTGGACTCGGGGACGTCTCCATATAAATGAAAGATCCTTGAATGGGACGTTCAACAACAATACAATAGCAACAACAGACTTTCAGGCTTTATCAACAACAAAATGACTTTTATGGTTTTAATAAAGAAATCTGAATACGTACATAATTTCAATAACTAGATATGGAAATGACAGTAGATGTATTGACTTGAATGAAGCGCTGTAAAACACATTTAATATTTTTAAAGCGCTGCTTTCGGAGTCAAAACATCTACCGTCATTTTCAAATCTAGTGAGTTAAGAATATTCCATTCATATGGAGACGTCATTGTGTGCCGCTGAAGGGCAACAAAATTAACTTTGCCCTTCACTTGTGGCCTCAAACCAGGGAGGAGTCTTTAACGTGCCAAAACCCACTGTGACACGGGACTTCGTTTTTTACTGTCTCATCCGAAAGACGGCGAGCCAATCATACAGTGCCTCGGAACTTTTGTCGAACAAGCTGATAACTAGCCCATGGCGACACCAGATTCATTTTGTAAAGAGCAGCGCACGAAGACGAAGAAATTTTGGATATGTGCCGATTTCTGTGGAAGTTTCAGCTCAAATGGCCATAAAACAGTAGAGGTATGGTCTCGAATATAGTTTCATAATTTGTTTCTGTTAGGGCTCGGCATACCCAATTACACGTTCCAATTCTGAATAGGTACGCTTCCTGTCTTTAACTACCTTAAGCTAGGACATTTCAAGATATTCACTGTCACTGTACGTTCTTAAATCACTTGCAATTTTCCCCCTGTTTACCTATTTGTTTGTTTTGTTGTTGTTTAAGGTCCCATTCAAGAATATTTCACTCATATTGAGACGTCACCGTGTGCGGTGAAGGGCGACAAATTTTGCCTGGCTTTTACCGTCTCATCCGAAAGACAGGGANNGACTCTTCAATTCGAAGTCGAACACGCTAACCACTCGGCCACGCAGCCCCCATCTTTTTAGCTAATTTATAAAGAGATGGAGGACGTGGATGCACTAAATGAAATGTGAAGAGCATTGTAAATATGTACATGGGACATGTTGCTTAAAACGCTGTCCATTGTTCAGAAGAGTTATACATTTGTCATCTACGTTGCCATCCATGTGCTACGGAAACTCGGGATTGTGGTATGGGCCGTATTACCCATATGACGACGTAGATAACAAATGAAAATAAAATGTATGTTTGATCTACATGATAATCTCAATGTATTCATTGTTTATCTGCTCCGTTTGTTGATTACGTAACTCAGGTAACTGTAGTGTTTCGGTTGGCGCTCCTACTCTTCCTTGCATTCGTTGCGATCGATTTCCCGTTCCTTTGCATATTTCAGCATTCTTTACTTGATCTCTCCTAGTTTTGTTCCCAGAATACATCTGCATGATTTCACTCGGTTCTTCATATGTTACTTCAGAGTACACGCAATTCAAATCCTGCCAATTTATCCCCGGTATAGACGGCATGACCAAGTCAATAATATATTGTGTTGTCACTTCTTCCGTGATGACGTCATCGAAGGGAGAGAAGCTTTCATATTGATCCGGCTGTACAGGTGTTTGCGGTCGCCATATTGGACTCATGGAGCTTCCCTCTCTACAAACGCATGATATTTATGTAATGATATTGTTACTCCATTCGTGAATAGAAAATGTAGATTGACGTTCAATATTATATCCATATTACATTATACTTTGCATTAGTTTAATTTCAGGCGATGGAACTCTCCCTTCCGAGATAATTTAAAATAGAAGTGATATAACATTTTTTTGTGTTAAAAGCTTTATCTTACCTACCGCCGATCTTCTTCTTTATACAGATGCAAGTATGGTAATGATTATTAAAAAGACACTGAAAGCCGTACATCCTAAAATCCATAGACCTGAAACTAATACATGTATTTACATTGATACTTTAACACCATTAGTGCATCGGTCGCTTACTGTCCTGTCAACTTAAACGTATAATAAATGAATAAGCCTTGCAAAGTCATACTTTTTGTAGATCTAAAGAGGGTTCAAGTTTTATGACAACCTGAATTGCCATGAATAACTGGAATTGTTTTCAATCAATATTTGATGATTGATTTAATCTTATCAAGTTAAAATCGGTATTATTTAATTGATATGGTCTGTTTTCGATGAACAACAACAACAACAACAACAACAACAACAAAAGAAAAAGAGGCGGAATTAGGTTGTAACCACAGGAGCATTCTTAATTCAACAACCCACGACAGACAACATTATGAACAAAAACAAAAAGAGAAAGGAACACATACAGCAATCCATATGCACATGTAATACATACAACTGAGAAAAGAGCAACACAGACCCTACTAAAACACGAAGGTGAGATCAGATGCTCCGCAAGGGTAAGCAACTCTTGCTCTACGTGCGTCACCTATTGTGTTAGCTGACATTTCACCGGTTTATAAGAATAAATATGATACCGCATATTTTGAAAATTAACGCTTCAACACATAAAACCTGTTCAAGATAGTTTTTGATTTACTGTCTAAAGCGTAATACGAATGAAGTAAACCATTTACATGTTTCCGGAGTGCACATAAGATTTTATCGCGTGAAAATACTTGTCTTTATATGATTTTGTTTGTCATCACAACTTTGATCTCACGTCCTCAACGTTTAGATATATCGTCATTATAAAAGTTCTGATCCATAACGCTTGTTGGTATTTAATGAATAGGTATTCGATAGGCCTTAATAAATAATTTTCATTATGCATTCATGTTGCTTGTTTTTCATTAGTATATATGTCGGTATATATGTAGTAATTGAGCTCAAGCCAGGATACAGTTGGCCGTCCCTGTCTTTCAGATCTCCCCTGCTCTGTGGCCAACATGCCGAACTAAGGCAAAGTTTTTCGCCCTTTACCATCACACGATGACGTCTCCATAGAGTGAAATATTCTTTAGGGGGCGTTAAACAGCAATACAACTAATTATAACACCTAGTATTTTCCATGTGTCTGTTATATTCTCTGCTGATGTTGCTGTCGAGTTATCATCAACTGTTGTTTTAAGAAGAGTTGTTGTTGCTGTTACTTTCTTTGCTGAAGTTGTTTCTTTTTCAGTATTTTCCTCAAAAGTGGCTAATCCGTCTCTTGCTTGTGTTGTACTTTCCCTAATATTTGTTGGTGGCATTGTCGTTCTTGATAAAGCTGTTGTCGTAATTGTATGTATTGTTGTTGGTTGTCGTTTTGTTGATTCCGTTGTTGCTTTCGCTGTGCTTCTTATTGCTGGTGTTGTTGTCAGTGTCGTGGTAGTAGTTGCTATTGTTGTTTTTGTCGTTTTCGAAGTTAATGTTGTTTGTTCTGTTGTTGTCCTAATCGTCGTTGCTGTTTGTGATGATGTTGTAGACATCACGGCATTAAACAACACGGACATTATCTCTTGATCAAAGTATTCCATACAACCAGATATTGCATATAAATGCACCTGTTTTGGGAAATTATCAAATCGTTATCACATACACATAGGGCTCACGGCGGGTTTGACCGGTCAACAGGGGATGCTTACTCCTCCTAGGTACTTGAACCAACCTCTGGCGTATCCAGGGGTCCGTATTTGCCCTACTTCTTATTTTGCAATTTTTGTAGGAATTATGAGATTGACCACTGTTCGTTGCATTTAGTTTTATGTATAAGTATTACTTTGCGACTAATGTGATATTGTTTTTACGGGAACCCTTTAAATTCTATTTTGAGTAGTGTTTCAATTCATTCAAATAAAAGATCTGATAAAATATTTTTAAAGGTAAAACAAGGAAAATTAAACATGCTGTATAAGCTTAAAAAAGGAAATGGATAAAACTGACAGCTGTTTAGCGCATCATTACATTTTCAGGAAATTGTATATGTTAGTCAATTAATCAATTTGGGATTTCTTTGGAATGATAAATTTTTCGTAATTCATATTTAAGAAAATTATAAATTTCCCATTTTATCACCGAATTATTTTTTCTCGGTTTTTTATCACTGTTGCCATGAGAAAATACAGAGATATACACAGGATTCCACAATTGTCCACTTGAAAGTTGATATAGCAGGGATCAAGCAGACAGAGAATTTTTTTGTTATGATATATCACTTACCTGTCCAAAGTAAAGAGAAGCCCTTCCCCGTATTAATATTGTTAGAATGAAAGTAAACCGTCATTTTATTTCGTCTTATTTGTTTTTTCATATATTATAGTTGACCATTGTAAGGCTTACCACAGCGATTCATCACCTGGAAGTTATCTGCACCCCGAATCTAAAATTAGAGATTAGAAGAGGTTGTCATAATACTAAATAATACGCTCGCACTGCCTTTGTCTTTTCTGCATCAAAAACCTCTGGAATCCTCCTAATATAGTACGTTGTGAAACAACGATGGCAGAGTCAATAAGAATACGTTTTCTAAAACTAGCCAAATGAGCTGAAATGTCCATTCGAAAAAGTTTTTACTTCAATTTTTAGTTTGATAGGCGAGTCTCTCAATATTGAGTGAATGAATTAAAAAATAACTCGGTCGCTAACTGATAGTATAAAGAATATTTAGGTTTATAATTATTTTGATTATTTTTTGCAATGAAAGTCCTTGAGTGAGTAAGAAGTGGAAGCCGAGATGAGTTTTATAGTAATATGAACTGGACCATTGGCGAAATGAGATTTAATTTTGGATATCTAACATATCAATTATTTAAATGAAGACTGAATTTTAACCATGTTAAGGGATATAAGGAGCTGTAACATTTTGTGATAAGATACTCTAGTGGTATACAAGTACCACTTCATCTCAACCAAACCACCAAATTCACAGAGGGAAAAGGGAAGTAACTCGTAGAAATGTTCGTCTACCGTTTTAGTAATTCTACATCCATCTCTATATCAAATACTTGCGCAATTTTCCCGTGTCAACGTGCATTACTAATAAAGACCTCTTCTATACCATCTCCCTGTAACATTTATATGATCATTGTTGTAATGCTAACGGTGAAGGGACTCAAAAGTTTGTCTTATGTTGGGTACTTAATGTCATCGAGTAATTATATTGGAATGTCGCCGTGTGCTGGTAAAGGGCGACAAATTGTAAGGATGCTCGGCACTTATGGCCATAGAACAGGGAGGATTCCTTAACGTACCAAACCCTTCTGTGACACTGGACCATTGAATAACTCTCTTATTTGAAAGACGGCCAACCGCGTGTGGCTCGGATGCAAACCAATGACGTCACAATCAGAAGGCTATTACGCTAATCCCTTTACCACTGCGATTCCAGTAGTATTTGTGAGATCAATGCTGCGCTACTTTTATCTATTATCTTATGTACAAAGCTGAAGCATTTGTCTAGAATCCCATCAGTCTGGAACAATCCAAACAGAGAGTTTATGTAATATGTACCATCCAAACGTTTAGCGACCTCCTCTACTTAATGCAGCGACCCTGAGGTTTAAAAAAGGAAAGTTGAAGATACATAAGGGCATTCAAAATTTAAAAATTGTTTGACTGTTTACGCCATTACCAAAATAAAAAGACACAACACCACAAACAGAAAATTCCTTCAGCAACATATAAGACAAAGAAAAAGAAAAGAAAAAAAAAGCTGAGTTATACGAACCCGATGGAGTGGGTTTAGGTGCTCCGAAACGGTACACAACTCACAATGGACAGTACAGTATGACTTGTTTGGACGAACAGATTTACTTTTTAAAGTCCTTGACACACACCAGATCTACCTGTGTAGCCCGGATTGGCTCATTTTCCTTGACATGCTACCGGCATGACGTTTGCTACACGAGAAATCGGGGAGTAGGTCTAAACAACTTATAGTCTTATACTTTGAATGAACGGGATCACGTGTACGGCTATTATAATATATCTCTCATCATGATCATCAAACAGGTCATGGTGGCGACAGTACAGTTTTTGAAGTGATGATAATATTATATAGGTCAGTGTTTGCAGTCCATCCCTGACAATTGTAGATCACTTCATTTTTATAAAATGTTCCGGTTTAACGCATATTTTTAATTGAAAAAAGATAAACCATCCATGATTACTGTTTATTTGTTCGTTGCATGTTTTTGTTTTTATTTATTTATTTTATTATCATTTCTGTTTAACAACCGGTATTTGAATATAAACATTGACAGGGTTTACCATTTTAAATAAAAAATACTTGTTAAGTTAAAGATTAAATAATACTATCATATGTGATTATAACCCTGACCTACTATCTGTTATTTGATACTTTTATACACTTCCCGTCAAATTAGGTCCGTTAAGTTTCGTTGCAAAAAGAGTTATTGAATGTTGTCAATTGCTTGTTTGAATGAAATGGATTGAAATTTATGACAGTATTAAGTCTCTGTTTCTGCCTCTCTCTCTGTCTGCGTCTTTCTCTATGTCTCTATCACTCTCCTTTTGTGCTTCTCTCTGTACCTCTATCTTTATGTCTCTCTCTGTTTACCTTTCTCTTTCTCTCTGTCCGTCTTCATATGCGTTTCCTCCTCTCTCAATCTTTCTCTCCATCTGTGTTTTCTCTCTCCATTTATATGTCTCCCTCCATTTGTCTATATATTCCCCCCTCTCCATGTTTCTCTCTTCATCTCAGTTTCTCTCACCCTTACCAATTGCCACTCTCTTTGCTTCTCTCCCTCTCCATTTGTTTCTCGCCCTCTCCATTTGTTTCTCTCCTTCTCCATTTGTCTCTCTTCCTCTCCATTTCTCACTCTTCCTCATCCATGTGTCTTTCTCCTCCATCATTTCTCTCTCCATTTGTCTCTCTCCTTCTCCATTTGTCTCTCTCCCTCTCAATTTTTCTCTCTCCCTCTTCATTTATTCCTCTTTCTATCTATCCCTCTCCATTTGTCTATCTCCTTCTCCATTTGTCCCTCTTCCTCTTTATTGGTCTCTCTCACTCTCCATTTCTCCCTCTCCATTTCTTTCTCTCCCTCTCCATTTGTCTCTTCCCCTCCATTTGTCTCCCTTTCTCTTCATTTCTCTCTCTCCCTCTCCGTTTGTCTCTATCCCTCTCCATTTGTCTCTCATCCATTTCATTTCTTTATCTCCCTCTTCATTGCTTTATCTCCTGTTTCATTTGTCTCTCATCCCCTCCATTTCTCTCTTGCTATCCGTTTGCCCCTCTCCCTCTCCATTGTCTCTCTCCCTCTCCATTTGTCTCTTCCCCTCCATGTGTCTCTCTCCCTCTCTTTTTCTTCCTCCCTCTCCAATTCTCTCTCCCACTCCATATGTCTCTCTCCCCTCAATTTATCTCTCTCTCCATTTGTATTTCTCACTCTCCATTTGTTTATTTCCCTCCGTCTCAAATTGTCTCTTTTCCTGTGCATTTGTCTTTCCCTTTCATTTCTCTCCCTCTCAATTTCTATCACCCTCTCTAATTATCTCTCTTCCTCTCTATTTCTCTCCCTCTCCGTTTCTCTCCCTCCCCATTTGTCTCTCTCCCTCTCCTTTTGTATCTCTCCCTCTCGATTTCTCTCTTTTCCTCTCTAATTGCCACTTTCGTTTTCTCTCTTTACCTTATTTTTATCTAGCGCCTCCTCTCTCTCCTGAAAGTTTAATGGTCAAAGGCGGGGAACGCCCTTCTCCTTTGGCGTCACTTATTCAGGATATTGTCGGGACTCTGACCCCCGCTAGATCCGCCGACACATATATAATTATATATATACAGGCCGTTGCTTAATGCTCTGTGAAACTTTATTGGATACGATTCCCTGTGATTTGATGAGGCACAGAATTTTATTATTTGTTTGTTTACAGCCTTGATTACAATCAAGTATCTATTTCAGTGATTTTTTCCTGCTTTTTAAAATATTACCTTGTGTTCTGTCCCATCCTGAATGTCCGTTTTCAAAGCTTAACGTTTGTATTTAAACTATAGTGCAGGATTGCTTATATACAAATAAAAAAAAGGGTTTCTGACGAGACATGTCCTTCGCAGTATGTGGCAATCTTGAAATGTGTGCTGATTTGCAGAACGGTACAAACAATAAAGAATTGAATTAAGGATTCTTCATAATGAAACGTACTTTGTAAATAAAGTGAGCAGCATGGGAACATAAGGAAAATTGTTTCCCATTTACAACTGATGTTTGTACTGTAATAGAGATCTTGCCTCTTGACTGCGGGTTTTATTTTTCAGCTTTGATATGACTAGAACAAAAACCAAAGAAATAATAAATCGGGTCATACAAGGCGTGCTTTTGGTCGACCAAAGTTCCTGTATTGATAGGTTACGCCGACTGCAGTTTATATACGTATTCTTGGAATAATATACTAATAATTGGCATCCGATGATAAAAATGATTTATTTAAAAACAATCATAGTTAAAATACAAACAAACACAGGAGGCCTTCTTCCAGTTAACAATTGCCATGTAGGCATTTTACAGGAATCAATTTAATTGATGTTTTAAAGGATCATCATTTTAAGATCATAATAATTTATCTGTTCCATGTTACTGAACTCCATACGAAGACCAATCTGTATGCTTATATCAACTGATTATTAATGTACATCTTAATGTTCAAAAGTTATAATCCTATTAAGATGAATCTACACACACTTTCCAGTAAGGATATCAAGTTATTCTTTCAAAAATGTCTACAATTGATGTAACATTAAATTTGTACAATTATTTAGGAGGTCTAAGATATATATAAGACAAGTCATTAAATCAAAAATCATGCAAATAAAATGATGAATATCTAAACATTTATATGAACAGCTGATTCCCCGGTTTTTTAAATAACATTCACTTCTCTAAGTTTTCCATGTAAAACTTTACAATACAAAATCCCAAAATAGATTGGATATAAATCATTTGAAATTGAAAAAAATAAAATTGAGAGGTTCCCACGGATGTTCGCTAATAAAAGTCAATTTTAACCACTGTATAACAAAAATTGTAGTGCGCGTTTTGAATATGTTACATCTTTGTATACAACGTTTTCAAATTGACATACATAATAATTTTAAAAACTTAAGTTTTTTTTAATTAGGACAAAAGTTTGAAATATCAAATAATTGTTTAGATTGCCGAGTTTTTAGAATTTTGAATTTTGAATTTAAAAAGCATTTACGGACTAAGTTCCAAAGAGTCAAATAACCGATAAAACTATAAATCGGCAACATTATTATCGCATGAAGTCGAATTGTAACTGCTGTTGTTACGTTGTTGTTTAACGTCCCACTCAAGAATATTTCACTCATATGGAGACGTCACCGCGTGCCGGTGCAGGGCGACAAATTTTGCCTATGATCGGTACTGCTGACCGTAGAGCAGGGAGGGATATTTAACGTGCCAATACCTACTGTAACACCTGACCTCGGTTTTTACTGTCTCATTCGAAAGACAGGGACGGTCAACCGCGGAGTGGCGCTGCGGGAAACATTCCCCGGACCCCTTGGCTCGAAGTCGAACACGCTAATCACTCGGCCATGGAGGCCCCCAATTGTAACTGTAATTGATCTATTGTTCGACACGTCTCTCTTTGTGTGCTTTTTGACATGAATTAATTTTGAGATCATAATAAAACAAATGTTTGACGGGTCATTTAGTTGTGATGTCATAATAAAAAAGTTTGCCAAGAGGAACCGTTTCGGGTATTTCGCGATAGGTCAATTCCATACAAATGTTCATAACGTTATAAAAAATTACAATACAATTACTTTTTTGTGCTTCTGTTGATAATTTACAATAGTATTTTAAAATTTTAATCGAACACCGCCATGAAATAGAGAAGGGACATGTTAATTAGATTGTATGAAGAGAGGTTATTGACATGACTTTTTCAGTCATCTGTCTCCTGCTCTCTTTATACCTCAAAACTGAGCATAATATTCAAAGTTAAAACAAAATAGCAAAAAGCTTGAGAAAAAATTGAAAATACGACGAATGTAGAATGATTATGTTTAATAGAGTGTTCAAATATGTAAATGATAGACCGGGTCTCTTCTCTTTAGACTTTCTCCCAAGAATGATTTGGCTTCTTTTAACGTATATTATAATACCAAATGTCCATATATGTTATTCGTTTTTTGATTGGTTGTCTTTTGACGTGGTTGTCTTAGTACGTCATACTGGCTCTCATTGTCGATATACAGATCTTCGTTCTCGATGCTGTTTAACATATTTCCAAGTGGGATCTCTTCATATTCGTGGGCGGTGGTGAGAACTCCAAATTTCTTGACATTGTCATCAAACATGCTTGAACGCTGTGGAGGCATGTGCAGATTTGACACAAATTCTTCAGATCGTTTAATATCCTCGGGGCAGCACTCTGTCTCAACAACTTTTCTGAAAAAAAGAAAGAAAACAATCAAAAATGAGTAGCCTTTTGAGATATTTGTTGGTTGGCTGGTTGTATTGTAGTCGCACGTTCCTCTCAAGCTTTCACATAAATGGAGACGTCACTGTATGTCGGTGAAAGGCGATAAATTTGTCTATGCTCGCCACTTGTGGTTGTGCAACAGGGAGAGTTAAAGTGCCAATACCAACTGTGACACGGGAACTCGGGTTTTCCTGTCTCATCCAAAAGACAGGGACAGCACACTGTAGCGTTCGAGAATTGGAATCGAACCCAAGGCCTCCTAATCAGATTGCAACACACTTACCAGGCCTCTGAAACATACGTAATGATACGATAGGGTGTCTTTTGAAACAGTAGTGAACAGGTACAAAACCATTTATCACTTCAAAAATGCTGAGCCATATGAAGTAAGCGAGTCATGGTTTGCAACATCTGTTTTGGCATAATTTTGTGTTCGAGATAAATTTTGTCTTTATTGTTTACATCAACGCTCAAAACAGCTCACAGAGTCAACGACAAGCCAAGATTTAGAACCTTTCACCGACATTCGGCGGAGTATTCTACTACTACACTTATGTTCTGATTAAAGCTTTAAAAAATGCCATTGCTTATAGTGAAAATAACAATTTAATGAAGGCACAACAGATTAGAAAAACGCATCATTTAGATTGCAATAACAAAAATTACCACACAGAAGAAGTGAATATTGCATCAGAAGAGGGACGTGATATGAAACACATTGATTTAAATGGATGACTTCAGAGACAAGAGTGGGGTCAAACCTATTAAAGATAAGTGCAAACAAGAAATCACGAGTATATCAGGAATAGCTCTACAGGAAACTATAGATGTGGGACACAACAACAAAGTATTCAATGATGTAAAAATAAAGCATTGTTGTACCACAAAAACAATGTACAATAGACTTAGCTTATTTTCGTATCAATATTGAAGATACTAACACAAGGGTCATAACAACCAGAACCAAGTTTTATTGACTTTGCACAATCAGATGCACAAAGTACTATAACTTCCTGCATCATGTACGTGCTTGGACGAAATCCGTCAAAATGTTCCTGCTCTCGTTTATTAGCATATCTGTTTCATTTTCAGTACTTTTAGCCTGTTTTCCGGCCCCTTTAGCAGCCCAGCTGTAAATCTGTTTGTCAGCTTAGCCAAAACTGCTAGAATATACATCAACGCTTACGTACCTTCGACGCCGACGTGATCTCCACAACACACATGCTCCCACTGATAAGCAAGTTTCAATAGCCAGGAATGCGCTCACATATATAATGATATCTATGAAATAAATAAATAGAATACATCAAAACAAAGGCATAATTTTTTCCTTTAAACTTGTTGAGTGATATTTCAAGCTGTTTCTGAAAAGTGAAAAGAAGACAGTAATGACTACTTTAACCGTACGTAAACGAAATAACGTAGACAATACCTATATGATAATAACACGGAATGGTTATATGTAGTTATTCTGTAAGTAAGGATTTTTAACCATTAGGCTTAGAGCTAAATTGATACATGTTTATTGCATCAACAAATCAAAAAAGGTAAAGCAAAGTCAAAAATTAAACTGAATGCGTTCCGGCTGAGTGCTGCACTATTATGGGTGAGAGAAGGAGTGAGTCGAGTGATTGTAGCCGAGTGATTGACTGAACATCTGGTGACTGTGTAATAGACTGAACATTTGGTGGTTGTGTAATAGACTGCACTTCAGTATGAATATCCCGTCACTGAGTTATGGACAGAATGTAGAGACCGGCATGATGTATTCAGGGCTTTGGGTGTAGAGTACCCTTGGGTACCTCTTTAGTTTTACCTTAACACTGAATGTCTTGTCAGAGTGCTAGACTGAATGTCTTATTTGTTTTTGGTGTAGAAATGATCTTGTTACCCAGAGTAGAAATGTATGAGTGCTAGACTAAATGTCTTTTTACTTAGTGTATGTCACGGAGTGCTTGACTGAAAGTCTTGTTACCTATCTAGTATAGCAATGATTATCGCTCACACATACAGCTGGACTGAATGCCTTACCACTGTTTTCTGGACTGAATGTCTTGTCATTTAGTGCTGGACTGAATATGTGTCTCGTTACCTAAAATAGGACTGAATTTCTTGTCACAGAATGCTGAACTGATTGTCGTGTCACCGAGTGCTTGACTGAATGACTTTTCGCTGTATGCTATACCGTTATGCCTTAAAACTGATTCATCAGGTGTAAATATAAACTTTTGTAAGTCAGATACGAAGTTACATAGAAAAGTACACTCGTTTAAATAATCAATTATCCTTTGCTTTCAAGTTTATTGAAGCCTCTCGGGATATGACATCAGTCTTACTACATGGTGTAATTCAATGCGGAAACAAAAACCTCGAAGAAAGTTATAAGACGAGGATGTAAAAGTAATGCAACTTCCTTAAAAAGACGTGCATGTATGCATGTTTGTGTACAAGTAGAATAGTAGGAATAT
>JACSZP010008314.1:0-10195 GCA_016161895.1 Pinna nobilis | reverse complement strand
ATATATATATACAGTTCTTATTCCCATCTTGCATCATAAGGAGCTTTGAGTAGCAAATCTATTCTTTATTTTGATTTTATCATATACCACTATATATACGTCGTCGATCGTATCGATACGTATATACGATATACGTCACTTTTACACGGTATGATACAGGCAAAATTAGTTGACCGATATCAGACCGACCGTGCAAAAATCCATATTACTATCAGACCGGCCGTGCAAAATTATGTATCAGGCACTTCGGAATTCAACTCATCGTATGAAATGGAATAAATCGGGACTCATCCGCTTCAAAAATCTAGGAAAAGGCACTGGATCATATACTCGGATTCAGAATAAAATCTCAAAGCGTTTTACATTTTTACACTCTAATGCAAATTCTCAGTTTTTGAACAAAAATTATGGTGAAGCCTAATATTCCTTGTTATTCATTTAATTCACTTCGGAAATGTAAAACTTATGTGAAATCAACAAACTTCGTTTGCAAGCAGGACTCAATTTGTATATGATAAGCATATTATAACACGGTAAAATTCATATCACATATCATATCAGCCATTAGGGAATATCAGACCTCGGACTAAAGCCCTCAGTCTGATATGTATGATATGACATAATAAGATATGATATAATTCAGATAAATAAAGCATCCAAATTAGTGGACAAACACATCTTTGTTGACGGGTAAACATCAAAATTCTGCCTCTAGACGTTTTTTCCTGGAAAGTAATGTATCCAGATAACATGTGACTTTGAGCTGAATCAGAGTTTTTGAATGCCCCTCATTTACACCTTTTACTTTACAAAATCGACATAGATCACTCGAATAGTGAGCACAAAGCCCCGGGTTTGAATGTCGGGAACTTAAAATTTATAGCTAACACAGATAGCAAGATTTTAGTATTCAATAGTTAGATATTTCAAGCTAAAATTGAATGGGATCTGAAAATCGGAGGCAAGGTGTCTCAGCATGTGCATTGAACTCTATAACCCCTCCACAGATTGCATAGCCTTGTGGGTCTTTTGTAGTCAAACACCCTATTAGGGGAATATGCTCCAGAGAAGCCTTGTAATATCACTATATATTTATTGTAAGCAAAGAAATGCTGATCATCTGATACGTGTTAACTGCAAGGAATTAATTTCTTATTTGGTGCGGGACAAATTTTTAAAACTAAGTCGAAACAAAATAAATTAACTGTCAATATTAATTTTCATTTTCAATGTTATTGATTTCAAATCAGCTGAAGTTTACATAGTAAAATACATTTTAATTTGTTGCATTTGTTGTTATTAGTTTCGGAATTTCTTGAATAAATGAGCGAAAGATTTGAATTTAAATCTACAAATAACCTAAGAAATATTAGGACAGGAATAACTGAATATAAGCATGTGCCAGGTTCACATTTCTGTCTCTTTATTTCAGGAGTAAAAGGAGATATATTGTCCACAGGATGAACTAAAAATTGCCGGGAACCTTCTCCGGAACATTAAGTGACATAATTCTCTATATGATATATAAAATAAGTATCGCACTGATAATCCTCGCTATTCTTAACTGTGTGTAAAGAACAATGAACAGCTGACGTTCTTCTGAAATTGTTGTTGTTTTTTGTGCATCGAATACTCTAAGTTTGCATTCATTAGTTTAATAATGATAACTAGACAAAGGTATAAATCATGAACTTCACTTTTGCCGTTGTCAAGTTGGGATTACTGCACTCATAAACGGCAATGCCAACTGCCTGCAACTCATTACATAAACCCATTCATAAAATTACAACACTTAACAACTTAGTAGGTAATATGTTCATTTACAATGAAACTCATATATATCTAGTAAGGCAGATTCAGATAAAAAAAATCTAATAAGAAATCGATGACTTAATTACATTTGCACAGTTATTGAAGAATACAAAGGCAAGTAGCGTTTAAAAAGTTATAGTCAGTAAACAAATGGTTTGGGATATTTTGTGAAAACAGATCTTGTCATATGAACAAATACAGCCACATCTGTAAAACCTCGGTTAACTCCGTGTTTTCTGATTTATATTGCACAAGATTTATTAACAGAAGAAATGAGGTCTGAATCTCAGTATCGCCATTCACTTTATTTTGCATTCCTATTTTTTTTTTTTTTTTGCCATCCGAATTCAACCATCTTCGTCTCATCCATCATTTCACGTTTCCGTTCACAAAGAAACTAAGAACACGGACTCCGTTAAAAAGTTTCTAAATTGTTGCGAAGGTCGATTCCTGATCTAGTTTACTTTTTAGTCTTCCTTACCATTTGACTCTTGATATCATTTTTGGCGGCATTTATTGAACAAAATAAAAGTGATTGGAAAACATCGAGAATTTAGCAGAAATATTTGAAAATAGGATTATTCGAGTAGATCATATGGGAAGAACGTGACCTTTCAGAATGAGATTGCCATTTTCACACATAAATAACGCAGGCCAAACACAAATGTCAATCAAATCCCCGTCCTTTTCGTAAAATAGGTATACATTTGAATCAATCTTATCCCCATTCCTGGCAAACTTAAGTACCATCGGAGGGTCCTGTATACTCATATGCCATGTCAGTTCCACAGCCTTGTCCACAAATGCTAAAATCTTCTTCATTGATTCTTTATCCGTGCTTGGCAAACTTTTTACAATCGAATGTTTACGGAAAATCTATAAAAATATACAATTGCAGTATGTACTATATGTATCAAAATTCTTGAATAAATTAGGTAATATGTTTTTTGAAAAATTTAATAAACATATGAAAAAAACAAAAGCTTGCTTGACATGATTTTTTCTTTAATTGAAATGATGATTCCCTGTGTCTCATACGTAGAATTAAGAATACATTAAGAAAAAGAAAGAACAGCTAGAGCTATCGGGATAACAAGTTCTGAAAGAACATACTAATTGGAAATAAAACAAAACTAAATATTTCGAATTGATATTTTTACTTAGGTTGAAATGTCATACCGTGCAAAGTCCGTCAACGGACGATGAACCCGACAACTTTAGAAATTTTTTAGCAGTCCTATCTAGAAGATTTTCCATCATCGTCCCGTTTTGACTTTTTGATGATTCGTTCTGAAAAAGAGACAGATAATCGGCAAAAATATTATCAATCCCTATGTAAAATTCAAAATATAAATAAGAATATGTTGTTTTGTTGTTTAACGTCCCACTCAAGAATATTTCACTCATATGGAGACGTCACAGTGTGCCAGTGAAGGGCGATAAATTTTGCTTATGCTCGGCACTGCTGTCCGTAGAGCATGGGGGGTCAACTCCTACTTTGACACGGCTAAACATCAAAGAAAAAACAAAACAAAACAAAAAAATGCAAAAAAAAAATGAGAAAAATACAGAAAAAAGAACAAAGTATATCTTACATGAAATAAAATACAAAAGCAGCATGTGACATACCAACGTATGTCACAAGAGAGTTATTTGATACAGAAATAAGAGAGATATACTCACGTGACCTTCGAGTGTTACTTCGGGGTGAGTTATAGTGTTTTTAAGAGAGTCCTTTATGTTGGCCAATAGAGACGAAGCAGCTTCTTGGCAAAATCCATACGCTGACTGAAAAAGGAAAATAATAAGTAAATAGGAAGTAAGTGAGATGTTTTATAGATAAAGAGAGAGGAAAAGCGTGCATATTTATGTTATCTCCACTGTAAATGTTTTCAAAGTGCTAAATGGAAAAAAATATACACCAAAAGTAAAATTTCTAGTAGTCTACTCGAATCTCGTCTACACACAAATACAGAAGTACTTAAGAATAAAATTGCAAAGGAATTCCTAAGTGCTAGAAATACGACGGTTTGAGATACTCAAACTTTGCAGAACTCTTCCAGAGCTCGTCCTGTAATGACACCTTTAGCTTGCGAATTCAGGAAATTGAGGGTGCCCTTGTCAGCAACCAAAGGTTGTTTATCATAGATGTAAACAGGATATACCTCAACTACACATTAACAAAGAACATCTTTTTTAAATAATAACATCTCAAAGATGACCGATTTCACTCTTTCCACCCTAAATCAAATTATCTAGATCATGGCAATTATGTGCCCTTAGCATATACTGAAAATAGTCCTTCCTCTCTCCTAACGATTCATCCAAATACGCTTCCAAGAAAAAGAATTCCTGTATTAGAATACCAATCAGGCTCTGTAGCTACAAAATCGTTATTTCAGATCAGTAAGGGTCGAAGGTATACCTCAAGATAGTATTTCAAAGTTACATTATTTTGATGAAAAATATATGGACAAAACCCTGGTAAACGGTAGCTGGCATAATCCTTTTCTTTTTAAAGCGACTCCAAAATACACTTAAAATATCAACGGATGTGACTTGAAGATTTGAACTTACGCTCAGAAAACCACGCAGCATCAGTATGATGTCCCGGTCTGTGCGGTAAATACTTTGAAGCCCTTCATAAGAATCTGTCCATTCACTGTCGTAAAAGGAAGAAAACTTTCTCCCAATCTCCTGTCGAGCAATGTCTTTACTTAAATCTTCCAAATCGGTGCTGGACCTTGCTGATTGTTGAAATGATAGTGTGCCGAGCCTAATTCAAATAATACTTAGAATGTTATTTAATACAATTTTTTTTCATTTTCTATTGTACTTACACATGGATTAGATATTTTGGTTGATATTTTTATAAATTATGTCATGTTCAATTGCTCATGACTGGTTTTTCTTTCAATACCTTCCTTGTATTGGTATGATTTAGTAACAGTGATATATGTAAACAAATAGCATAATATGGTTGAAGTAAATCTGCCAAATCAGAAAATTAATTTAATAAAATATTCTTAGAAATTGGAATTCTTCTGTCATTAAGCGTGAATGAAACACTCTTTTAAGTACTCCGACTTTCTGTTGGTTCCCTCCAAATCTGTGTTGTTATTGCTTATTGTCCGACTCGAGATTATATCATTCTTTTGGAGAGGTCACTAAATACCGAAGAAGAGCTTCAGATTTTGATAAATGCTCGTCGCGTAAAGTATTTAAGCAATGGAGGACTTTTGACGAATTCAGTGATACCTACTGTGACACGGGACACTGGTCAATCTCAATCAAAGGATCGGAAAGCAGGCTTTGTCACACTGAGGCAAGAGCCCCCGGCATCCCGAATGCAGATAAGTACGTTACCAATCTTATAAGCATTGTTATATAGAAAGCGAGTTACTATGACGAACTTTATATTTTTCCTTCTCGAGAAAGTCGAGAAGTGCTGATCAAAGTAGATCTATACTGATAATTCGACTTATTTCTCTTTTTGGCATAGGTTCTAGTCAAGTTTCATTGCAATCATTCTTACACACAACAGAAAATAAAAGTAGGGAAATATAAGAAATCTTTACCGTGCTGTTAATTCGTTAATTTCCACTTTTTGTGAATCGAATGCTTTAAGCAGCTTGTCGTATTTTCTTTTTAGATCGTCATATTCATTTGGTTTTGCATCAGTTGGCAACGTTTTACCCTCATGTTTTTGAACATTTGGACCTTTGGAATTTTCTTTAGACTTTGCACTTGGCTGTGGTTTGTTTCCTTGTTGCTGTAGTGTTGGAGCAATTGGTGGAACATTATTTCCGTGATCTTGATCAGTCTGTGCTGTAAAATGATCGTTTGATTGGACAGTTGGTAACGTATTATCCCCTTGTTCTTGAGTTACTGGAGCTTTAGAGTTATCGTTTGGCTGAGCAGCGGGTAACGTAACATCACTTTTTCCTTTAGTAGGTGCTGTTTTAAGTTTTTCATTCGACCGAGCAGTTGGTAACGTATTGCCATTTTGCTCTTGGTTAATTTGTGCTTTATCGTTTTCACTTATCTGTGAAGTTGGTAATGTATTGTCACCCTGCTCTTTATTAGATGGTTCATTAGGAGGAACAGTTGGTAACGTAACTTCTTTTTCCTCTTTATTCTCGGTAGCTTTAGTATTGCCATTAGGCTGAGAGTTTGGTAACGTATTATCATATTTTTCTTGATCAGTTGGTGCTTTGGAACTATCAATAGACTGTTGGTTGGCAACAGGTGATCTGTCATTACCATTTGATTGGTTATCGGTGGTTTTATTAGTAATATCTTTCGGGCGACCGTCACCTTCCTGACGTGCCCCAAGAGGATCCGGTCGCTCATCTTTTTGATACGAGTTACTCGCATTATTAGCAGTTTCCGGTGCTCTGCTACTTTGTACGTCGTCAGTACTCTCTTTAATTGGATCCATATCATTTTTGCCAACTTGTCTTCTGCTAAATTGCATCTCACTCCGTTTTCTCGAAGTCTCTCTGTAGAATTGCCGCGGTGCCTCTTGATCTTGTGTTTTGTTCTCCTCGGCCTTTTTAACCGAATGGTGGGAATGTCCGGATTGCTTTCTAGAACTCTCAATCTCAGAGATCTTTTTGAATATTGAGGGTAGCCGAGGCTGGGGAGGACGTGGAGGTGTTGCACGTGAGTAATCCCTCTGTTGTCGGTTTTCTGTATTCTGTTGTTGTGCAGAGTTCCTGTACACGCTGCTCTGTTTTCTCCTCTGGTACGTATTCTCCCGTTGTTCTGCTTGCTCCTGTAGGGACTAAAAAGGTAAAACAGAATGACTACTTTAGTATGCAGTTTATCATCCAAGACAATGCACTGGAGATATTTATCCGTATATCCAACATAAATAGCTGTAGTCTTGGGATAGGACCTGCGGTTAACACTGAGGGAAGCAAAATTTAGCATATGTTGAATAAGGTTTGCATGGAGTAGAAATGTCTAGTAATTTATGCAAAAGAATATTATGAAATCAAAGTTTACTAAATGACAAGTTTTGTGAGTCGTATGATACATCTTTTTAGCTATGCTCAGCGGTCTCAGCATAAATATCTCTATTTCAAGCCCACTTTATTTATCAGAGTATCAATCTCTACCAGTGCTTATAAGATAAATCTTAATGCAGTCCATGGTAGTTATCCTCTGAACACCACCTACCTTCAGTAGGCTTCTATAGTACAGGTACAGCTTAACAAGGACGACAAACTCTGCTAAGCCTTGTGATATGTCCATGAAATGACGTTGATAGGTATATTTCAGTACTGCAAAAAGATTTGGTGCTGTGGCAGAGATATTTGTTCCGACATCCATCAGCGTTAGCTGTGTTCTTGGAGTACAGTCATTAAGGTAATTTTGAAACTGGAAAATGAATGAATGATCAAATATCAGACCGGCATTGTTTATGTACATAAGTATAAGATCATAGAATAACACTTGATATGCATATTAGAATCATTAGCAAATTACTTATCCGGTGAAAACTGGAGAGACACGAACCTCCGAAAATCCAAAGGTGTGGTCATGTGTCATGGAGAAAAGTGCATTCATTGCCTGCACAATAGTATAAGAAACTTAACAAATATCTGACGATAAGATATTTTAGTTGACTAAACATGTACTTTTACTGCGTTTTCTATTTAGAATTTTCTAATTTGTACATGACTTCTTGAATAACCTACATTAATTTCTGACGAATTTTAAGGTACGAGATCACGAGAAAGACTGAGGAAGCACAAAGTGAGACAGAAACATTCACATAGAAATAAAAAAAAATAGAGAAGCAGAAGAAGGGAGTGATAAAGACATTTTGAAATGTTCGAAATAAACAAACCAAATATAACAAAAAAGGTCATATGCTAAAACAGGACATTACTTATTGTATTTCTATATTTTGCAATTAGTTTACACTTGTGCGCGTTGAATTTGTTAAATTGCCGGGGAAAAATATGTTAGTGTCATCAATTCTCAATGGTCCTATAAGCCGAGGATCATATTTTGAACCCAATCACTAGCAATCAGTGACTTATCCATAAGAGTGAAAGACTTTCGAGCGGACCGTTAAACAACAATTACAACAATAAAAGATTATCAGTAGAACATATCCACTATTTATGTAATTACCGCTTTATTGAATTCTCGCTGAAACTTCGTGTAGTATAAATGCAAGGCGTTATACTCATCCAATGCATATCTAAAAGGTTTAGAGATTTGTTTGCGCAAGCGCATATGCAGATGATGCAAGATGCTTTTTAATGGTTCGTCGCTGGCGTACTCGTCCATCTGCATAAAAAGAGAAAAGGTGCATTATAATTCATGATTATTCACAAGCTATGTACAATAATTTTAAAAAACAAGATTCGAAGAGAAATACGGGTATAAAATGATATAAATGCAGATCGTTTCAGATACAATATTTTCATAGTTTCCGTTTTGCCTATTTATATTCCACGTCATATGATAAGCGAGGAATTGTGAGGCATTGTCATTTCTTTTAAATACTAACAATTTCACTGATCTGAAAGTACAAATGCACTAGCACACTACAAGGTTAAATGCAAAGAGATACCCAGGAGAAAAACAATTGTTTGACAATGAAAGCTTACATTGTGTTCTTGCAAAAGTGCAAGTCTGTCGAGAGAAAATGGGGATAAGCAAAATTAGGCTGTAACAAGTTCTTAAGATTAACGGAAGCTGGAGTTGCATGATAATTCAAGTAGGGCTCAAAATTAATTCGAATCGGATCGATCATACAGAAGTCCCGTAATTAAACCTGAATTCTTCTTCAAAATTCAACAGATGCCATGAAAATTGGATATGGTCGAATTCGAATCAGATCGGATACCAGATGTTTTAAAGTCGAGCAAGAAACACTGCTCGTAAAAGGGATCATGAGAGATTCTACAAGGAAATATAACGTATTACCTTGAGTATTGCATTATCCATCAGTTATTATTCAAACATAGGGCCTACCATATAATAAACTAGTGGCTTTCTCATCACCTTTAAAACAGTATGTGTTTTGTTTTAATAAAAAGCCAATACACAATGGCATGCTTACATCTTTAAACATTAATACATGCGTACACGCACACACGACGATCGCGAAGACTCAAACTTTGATAATATTACCTAGATTTTATCTCTACGCACCAGTGCATTGCACTGTGTTCGGAATAAGAGGTTAAAAAGTTATCAGAGACATTATAAAGAAATTCCAGTATGTCTTTATAAATACCTTACGTGTAATACACCTATATTTTACAGAATACACGGCTGGATTTAAAGTACAACTATGCTTAATAAATGTTTTAGAAATACAAAGCTAAAAGGAAAATCATCTGCAATTAAATTTACTTGACGTAAAGCAAAAGCTATATAGCCTCCCTCTTCAAGAATCTTTCACTTATGTAGAAGTCACCATTTGGCGGTGAAGGGCTATAAACTTGGCCAGGGTTCGGTAATAATGTTCATTGAACGTTGAGGGTTCTTTAACGTGCTGAAATTTACTGTGACTCGGGACCTATATTTTCACCGCCTTATCCAAAGGACAGGAAAGTAGCCGATTCCAACCCATAAGGTCAGGTGGCGAACACACTTACAAGGGTATCATGACGGCTTGAGCATTGTATTCGAGAATCATGACATAGATGGTCATACAATGCTAAAGTTATGTCCATACTTTGCTGACGATACAGACTATACTAAACTTTAATGATTATAACTCTTGTACATAAAATGACTTCCACTTTACATAACACAGAATAAAGTTCTATGAGAGAGAGAGAGAGAGAGAGAGAGAGACAGAGAGAGACAGACAGACAGACAGACAGACAGACAGAGAGAGAGTTGTCTTCCTCCTAATGTGTTTGAGAGAAATTATCAATTTCCACTAGCAAAATAAATTTATTATTTAAAAAAGAATGAATAGGAACAATTGGTAACAAGAACAAACGAACAAAATATGCTCCTAATGTTTTATAAAATCTGAGACATTTGATGTTTGAAAAATGCCAATTATATTAAAATTGATTTTATTTTTCGTAGAAACTAAATAATAATACAGCGGATGTATGTAAATTCAAGCTGTATACTTACATGTTTATACATAATTCCTGAAAGTTGAAACTGGTCACAAATCGCACATCCTCAAATTAAATGGCGAGCAGTTTATATCATAAGTTGATTAATAAGACCTTTAGGTATCCGAGGCAGTGGATCTTTATGCCAATCTTTAATATATACGTACATTTATTATTTGTGATCATCGTTCCATTGTAACTAGAAATAGGTTATTAAATACTTGGAGAGACGTGTGTAAACTGTAGCTATGCACGACGGTGGGCTGTGAATAGAATTC
>JACSZP010008313.1:0-10077 GCA_016161895.1 Pinna nobilis | reverse complement strand
ACATAACTTTAGCATTGTATGACCATCTATGTCATGATTCTCGAATACAGTGCTCAAGCCGTCATGATACCGTTGTAAGTGTCTTCGCCACCTGACCTTATGGGTTGGAATCGGCTACTTTCATGTCCTTTGGATAAGGCGGTGAAAATATAGGTCCCGAGTCACAGTAAATTTCAGCACGTTAAAGAACCCTCAACGTTCAATAACCATTATTACCGAACCCTGGCCAAGTTTATAGCCCTTCATCGCCAAATGGTGACTTCTGCATAAGTGAAAGATTCTTGAAGAGGGAGGCTATATAGCTTTTGCTTTACGTCAAGTAAATTTAATTGCAGATGATTTTCCTTTTAGCTTTGTATTTCTAAAACATTAATTAAGCATAGTTGTACTTTAAATCCACCCGTGTATTCTGTACAATATAGGTGTATTACACGTAAGGTATTTATAAAGACATACTGGAATTTCTTTATAATGTCTCTGATAACTTTTAAACCTCTATTTCCGAACACAGTGTAATGCACTGGTGCGTAGAGATAAAATCTAAGTAATATTATCAAAGTTTGAGTCTTCGCGATCGTCATGTGTGCGTGTACGCATGTATTAATGTTTAAAGATGTAAGCATGCCATTGTGTATTGGCTTTTTATTAAAACAAAACACATACTGTTTTTAAGGTGATGAGAAAGCCACTAGTTTATTATATGGTAGCCCCTATGTTTGAATAATAACTGATGGATAATGCAATACTCAAGGTAATACGTTATATTTCCTTGTAGAATCTCTCATGATCCCTTTTACGAGCAGTGTTTCTTGCTTGACTTTAAAACATCTGGTATCCGATCTGATTCGAATTCGACCATATCCAATTTTCATGGCATCTGTTGAATTTTGAAGAAAAATTCAGGTTTAATTACGGGACTTCTGTATGATCGATCCGATTCGAATTAATTTTGAGCCCTACCTGAATAATCATGCAACTCCAGCTTCCGCTAATCTTAAAAACTTGTTACAGCCTAATTTTGCTTATCCCCATTTTTTGTAGTGTGCTAGTACATTTGTACTTTCAGATCAGTGAAATTGTTAGTATTTAAAAGAAATGACAATGCCTCACAATTCCCGCTTATCATATGACGCGGAATATAAATAGGCAAAACGGAAACTATGAAAATATTGTATCTGAAACGATCTGCATATATATCATTTTATACCCGTATTTCTCTTCGAATCTTGTTTTTTAAATTATTGTACATAGCTTGTGAATAATCATGAATTATAACACACCTTTTCTCTTTTTATCCAGATGGACGAGTACGCCAGCGACGAACCATTAAAAAGCATCTTGCATCATCTGCATATGCGCTTGCGCAAACAAATCTCTAAACCATTTAGATATGCATTGGATGAGTATAACGCCTTGCATTTATACTACACGAAGTTTCAGCGAGAATTCAACAAAGCGGTAATTACACAAATAGTGGATATGTTCTACTTATAATCTTTTATTGCTGTAATTGTTGTTTAACGGTCCGCTAGAAAGTCTTTCACTCTTATGGAGAAGTCACTGATTACTGGTGATTGGTTTCAAAATATGATCCTCGGCTTATAGAACCATTGAGAATTAATGACACTAACATATTTTTCCCCGGCAATTTAACAAATTCAACGTGCACAAGTATAAACTAATTGCAAAATATAGAAATACAATAGGTAATCACCTGTTTAAGCATATTACCTTTTTTGTTATATTTGGTTTGTTTGTTTCGAACATTTCAAAATGTCTCTATCACTCCCTTCTTCTGCTGCTCTATTTTTTTTTATTTCTATGTGAATGTTTCTGTCCCACTTTGTGCTTCTTCAGTCTTTCTCATAATCTCGTACCTTAAAATTCGTCAGAAATTAATGTAGGTTATTCAAGAAGATCATGTACAAATTAGAAAATTCTAAATAGAAAACGCAGTAAAGGCACATGTTTAGTCAACTACAACATCTTATCGTCAGATATTTGTTAAATTTCTTATACTATTGCGCAGATAATGAATGCACTTTTCTCCATGATATATGACCACACCTTTGGATTTTCGGAGGTTCGTGTCTCTCCAGTTTTCACCGGATAAGTAATTTGCCAATAATTCTGATATGCATATCAAGGGTTATTCTATGATCTTATACTTATGTACATAAACAAGGCAGGTCTGATATTTGACCATTCATTCATTTTCCAGTTTCAAAATTACCTTAATGACTGTACTCCAAGAACACAGCTAACGCTGATGGATGTCGGAACAAATATCTCTGCCACAGCACCAAATCTTTTTGCAGTACTGAAATATACCTATCAACGTCATTTCATGGACATATCACAGGGCTTAGCAGAGTTTGTCGTCCTTGTTAAGCTGTACCTGTACTACAGAAGCCTACTGAAGGTATGTCCTCTTCAGAGGATAATTACCCTGGACTGCATTAAGATTTATCTTATTAGCACTGGTAGAAATTGATACTCTGATAAATAAAATGGGCTTGAAATAGAAATACCTGTATTTATGCTGATACCACTGAGCATAGCTAAAGAGATGTATCATACGACTCACAAAACTTGTCATTTAGTAAACTTTGATTTCATAATATTCTTTTGCATAAATTACCAGACATTTCTACTCCATGCAAACCTTATTCAACATATGCTCAATTTCGCTTCCCCCAGTGTTAACCGCAGGTCCTATCCCAAGACTACAGCTATTTATGTTGGATATCTGATAAATATCTCCAGTGCATTGTCTCGGATGATAAACTTCATACTAAAGTAGTCATTTGTTTTTACCTTTTTAGTCCCTACAGGAGCAAGCAGAACAAAGGGAGAATACATACCAGAGGAGGAAACAGAGCAGCGTGAACAGGAACTCTGCACAACAACAGAATACAGAAAGCCGACAACAGAGGGAATACTCACGTGCAACACCTCCACGTCCTCCCCAGCCTCGGCTTCCCTCAATTTTCAAAAAGATCTCTGAGATTGAGAGTTCTAGAAATCAATCTGGACATTCCCACCATTCGGTTAAAAAGGTTGAGGAAAACAAAACACAAGATCAAGAGGCACCGCGGCAATTCTACAGAGAGACTTCGAGAAAACGGAGTGATATGCAATTTAGCAGAAGACAAGTTGGCAAAAATGATATGGATCCAATCAAGGAGAGTACAGACGACGTACAAAGTAGCAGAGCACCAGAAACAGCTAATAATGCGAGTCACTCGTATCAAAAAGATGAGCGACCGGATCCTCTCGGGGCACGTCAGGAAGGTGACGGTCGCCCGAAAGATATTACTAATAAAACCACCGATAACCAATCAAATGGTAATGACAGATCACCTGTTGCCAAGCAACAGCCTATTTATAGTTCCAAAGCACCAACTGATCAAGAAAAATATGATAATACATTACCAAACTCTCAGCCTAATGACAATACTAAAGCTACCGAGAATAAAGAGGAAAAAGAAGTTACGTTACCAGCTGTTCCTCATAATGAACCATCTAATAATGAGCAGGGTGACAATACGTTACCAACTACACAGATAAATGAAAACGATAAAGCACAAATTAACCGAGAGCAAAATGGTAATACGTTACCTACTACTCAGCCGAATGAAAAATCTAAAACACCACCTACTAAAGGAAAAAGGGATGTTACGTCACCTGCTGCTCAGCCAAAAGATAACTCTAAAGCTCCAGCAACTCAAGAACAAGGGGATAATACGTTACCAGCTGTCCAATCAAACGATCATTTTACAGTACAGACTGATCAAGATCACGGAAATAATGTTCCACCAATTGCTCCAACACTACAGCAACAAGGAAACAAACCACAGCCAAACGCAAAGTCTAAAGAGAATCCCAAAGGTCCAAATGTTCAAAAACAGGAGGGTAAAACGTTGCCAACTGACGCAAAACCAAATGAATATGACGATCTAAAAAGAAAATACGACAAACTGCTGAAAGAATTTGATTCACAAAAAGTGGAAATTAACGAATTAACAGCACGGTAAAGAATTTCTTATATTTCCCTACTTTTATTTTCTGTTGTGTGTAAGAATGATTGCAATAAAATCTGATTAGAACCTATGCAAAAAAGAGAAATAAGTCGAATTATCAGTATAGATCTACTTTGATCTACTTGATTGATACTTTGATCTCGACTTTCTCGAGAAGGATAAATATAAAGTTCGTCATAGCAACTCGCTTTCTATACAGCAATGTTTATAAAATTGGTAACGTACTTGTCTGCATTCGGGAGGCCGGGGGCTGTTACCTCAGTGCGGCACCGTCGGCTTTCCGATCCTTTGATTGAGATTGACCAAGGTCCCGTGTCACAGTAGGTATCACTGAATTCGTCAAAAGTCCTCCATTGCTTAATTACTTTACCTGACGAGCATTTATCAGAATCAGAAGCTCTTCTTCGGTATTTAGTGACCTCTTCAAAAGATTGAGATAATCTCGAGTCGGACAATAAGCAATAACAACACAGATTTGGAGGGAACCAACAGAAAGTTGGAATACTTGAAAGAGTGTTTTATTCACGCTTAATGACAGAAGAGTTCCAATTTTAAAGAATATTTGATTAAATTGATTTTCTGATTGGCAGATTTACTTCAACCATATTATGCTATTTGCTCACATATATCACAGTTACTAAATCATACCAATACAAGGAACGCATAGAAACAGTCATGAGCAATTGAACATGACATAATTTATAAAAATATCAACCAAAAGATCTAATCCATGTGTATTTACAATAGAAAATGAATAGGAAATTTTGGTTTTACATGTAAATAACATTCTAAGAACTATTCAAATTAGGCTCGGCACACTGTCATTGCAACAATCGGCAAAGTCCAGCACCAATTTGGAAGATTTAAGTAAAGACATTGCCAGACAGGAGATTGGGAGAAAGTTTTCTTCCTTTTACGACAGTGAATGGACAGATTCTTATGAAGGGCTTCAAAGTATTTACCGCACAGACCGGGACATCATACTGATGCTGCGTGGTTTTCTGAGCGTAAGTTCAAATCTTCAAGTCATATCCGTTGATATTTTAAGTGTATTTTGGAGTCGCTTTAAATAGAAAAGGATTATGCCAGCTACCGTTTACCAGGGGTTTGTTCATATATTTTTTCGTCAAAACAATATTACTTTGAAAGACTATATTGAGGTATATCTTCGATCCTAACTCAACTGAAATAACGATTTTGTAGCTTGAGCCTAAACTGTATTCTAATACAGGAAATTCGAAATAATTGCTCTTTTTTCTTGCAGGCGTATTTGGAGAGAGGTGGGACTATTTTCAGTATATGCTAAGGGCACATAATTGCCATGATTTAGATAATTTGATTTAGGGTGGAGAAGAGTGAAATCGGTCATCTTTGAGATGTGATTATTTAAAAAAGATGTTCTTTGTTAATGTGTAGTTGAGGTATATCCTGTTTACAGCTTTGAAAAAAAAACCTTTGGTTGCTGAAAAGGGCACTCTCAATTTTCTGACTTCGCAAGCTAAACGTGTCATCACGGGACGAGCTCTGGAAGAGTTCTGCAAAGTTATAGTATCTCAAACCGTCGTATTTCTAGCACTTAGGAATTCCTTTACAATTTTATTCTTACGCACTTCTGTATTTGTGTGTAGAGGAGATTCGAGTAGACCACTAGAAATGTTACTTTTGGTGTATATCTATTCATATAGCTCTTCGCTTTTACAGTGGAGATAACATAAATATGCACGCTTTTCCTCTCTCTCTTTATTTATAAAACATCTCACTTACTTCCTATTTACTTATTATTTTCCTTTTTCAGTCAGCGTATGGATTTTGCCAAGAAGCTGCGTCATCTCTATTGGCCAAAATAAAAGACTCTCTTAAAAACACTATAACTCACCCGGAAGTAACACTCGAAGGTCACGTGAGTATATCTCTCTTATTTGTATATCAAATATCTCTCTTGTGACATACATTAATATGCCACATGTTGCTTTTGTAATTTATGTCATGTAAGATGTACTTTGTTCTTTTTTCTGTATTTTTTTGCATTTTTTTGTTTTGTTATGCTTTTTCTTTTATATTTAGCCGTGTCACAGTAGGTGTTGACCCCCATGCTTTACGGACAGCAGTGCCGAGTATAAGCAAAATTCATCGCCCTTCATTGACACACTGTGACGTCTCCATATGAGTGAAATATTCTTGAGTGGGACGTTAAACAACAAAACAACGACAACAACAACTTATTTTGTATTACACGCTCTCTCTCTCACGATGCTGTTTCTTTTGTTTTTTCTTATTTATATTTTGAATTTTACATAGGGATTGATAATATTTTTGCTGATTATCTGTCTCTTTTTCAGAACGAATCATCAAAAAGTCAAAACGGAACGTTGATGGAAAATCTTCTAGATAGGACTGCTAAAAAATTTCTAAAGTTGTCGGGTTCATCGACCGTTGACGGACTTTGCACGGTATGACATTTCAACCTAAGTAAAATATCAATTCGAAATATTTAGTTCTGTTTTATTTCCAATTAGTATGTTGTTTCAGAACATGTCCCGATAGCTCTAGCTGTTCTTTCTTTTTCTTAATGTATTCTTAACTCTACGTATGAGACACAGGGAATCATCATTTCAATTGAAAAAAAATCATGTCAAGCAAGCTTTTTGTTTTTTCATATGTTTATTAATTTTTTCAAAAAACATATTACCTAATTTATTCAAGAATTTTGATACATATAGTATATACTGCAATTGTATATATTTTTTTTTTATAGATTTTCCGTAAACATTCGATCGTAAAAAGTTTGCCAAGCACGGATAAAGAATCAATGAAGAAGATTTTAGCATTTGTGGACAAGGCTGTGGAACTGACGTGGCATATGAGTATACAGGACCCTCCAATGGTACTTAAATTTGCCAGGAATGGGGATAAGATTGATTCAAATGTATACCTATTTTACGAAAAGGACGGGGATTTGATTGACATTTGTGTTTGGCCTGCGTTATTTATGTGTGAAAATGGCAATCTCATTCTGAAAGGTCACGTTCTTCCCATATGATCTACTCGAATAACCCTATTTTCAAATAATCTGTTAAATTCTCGATGTTTTCCAATATCTTTTATCCGGACATTTGGTTCAATAAATGCCGCCAAAGAATGATATCAAGAGTCAAATGGAAAGGAAGACAAAACTGTAAGCTAGATGTGGAATCGACCTTCGCAACAATTTAGAAACTTTTTAACGGAGTCCGTGTTCTTAGTTTCTTAATGAACGGAAACGTGAAATGATGGATGAGACGAAGAAAGTTGAATTCGGATGGCAAAAGAAAATGCAGAATAAAGTGAATGGCGATACTGAGATTCAGACCTCATTTCTTCTGTTAATAAATCTTGTGCAATATAAATCAGAATACACGGAGTTAACCGAGGTTTTACAGATGTGGCTGTATTTGTTCATGTGACAAGATCTGTTTTCACAAAATATCCCATACCATTTGTGTACTGACTATAACTTTTTAAACACTACTTGCATTTGTATTCTTCAATAACTGTGCAAATGTAGTTAAGTCATCGATTTCTTACTCATTTTTATCTAAATCTGCCCTACTAGATATACATGTATATGAGTTTGATTGTAAATGAACATATTACTCGCTAAGTTGTTATGTGTTGTTTTCTATGAATCGGTTTAGGTAATGAGTTGCAGGCAGTTGGCATTGCCATTCATGAGTGCAGTAATCCCAACTTGACACCGGCAAAAGTGACGTTCATGAATTATGCCTTTGTCTTGTTATTATTATTAAACTAATGAATGCAAACTTAAAGTATTTGTGCACAAAAACAAAAACAATTTCAAACGACCGTCAGCAGCTGTTTACTGATCTTTACACACAGTTCAGAATATCGAGGAAAATCAGTGCAATACTTATGATATATACAATGTATAATATAGAGAAGTATGTCACTTAATGTTCCGGAGAATGTTCCTGGAAATTATTAGATGATCCTGTGGACAATATATCCCCTTTTATTCCTGAAATTAAGAGACAGAATAGTGAACCTGGGACATACGTATATTCAGATATCAGTGGTTGATTGACTTAAATTCAAATTTTTCACTCATTTATTCAAGAATTCCAAAACTTATAACAACAAATGCGACAAATTAAAATGGATTCTACTATGCAAACTTCAGCTGATTTGAATTAATAGCATTGCAAACGAAAATCAATATTGACAGTTCATTTATTTTGTTTCGACTTACGTTAATTTGTCCCTGCACAAAATAAATTAATTCCTTTGCAGTAAACACGTAATGGATAATCAGCATTTCTTTGCGTACAATAAATATATAGTGATATTACAAGGCTTCTCTGGAGCATATTCCCCTTATAGGATATATGACTGAATGTTGGTGAAAAAATTAACTTTTGGCTTATGAAAGACCCACATAGCTATGCAATCTGTGGAGGGGAGGGGGGTAGAGTTCAATACATATAATGAGACACTCGCATCTGATTTTCAGATCCCGTTCAATTTTAGCTTGAAATATCTAACTATTGAATACTAAAATCTTGATATCTGTGTTAGCTACAAATTTTACGTTCCCGACGACATTCAAACCCGGGGCTTTGTGCTCACTATTCGAGTGATCTAACACCAATGTAACGTAAAGGTTGACACGACAGATAAAATATTAGATATATTGATATTTAAAGAAGCGCAATATAAGGAATGTCGATTTGTAAAGTAAGAGGTGTAGACGCGGGACATTCAAAATCTTACTCAGCTCAGAGTCACGTGTTTTCTGGATACATCACCTTCAAGGAAAAATCATCTAGAGGCAGAATTTTGAATGTTTATTACCTGGTAAAATTCATATCACATATCATATCAGCCCAAGGGCTTAATAACAGACTGATGGCTTTAGCCTGAGGTTATATCTGTTTATCATATACATGTACAAACTGAGTACTTTGAGTTACTGAGTGTAAAAAGTACTTTGTTTACGAATTTTGTTGATTTCACTTAAAGTATAAGTTTTACATTTCTGAAGTGAATTAAATGAATAACAAGGAATATTAGGCTTCACCATATTCTATTGTGGCCGAGTGGTTAGCGTGTTTCACTGCGAATCGGAAGATCCGGGTTCGAGCCGTGTCAGTGCCACTCCGCGGTTGGTCGTCCCTGTCTCTCGGATAAGACAGTAAAAACCGATGCCCCGTGTCACAGTAGGTGTTGGTACGTTTAAGAACCCTCCCTGCTCTACGGCCAGTAGTGCCGAGCATAGGCAAAAACTGTAGCCCTTCACCGACACACTGTGACGTCTCCATGAGTAAAATATTCTTGGGTGGGACGTTAAACAACAATACTATACCATACCATATTCTATTTTTTCAAGAACTGATAATTTACATTAGAGTACACAATTGTTATACAAATGTGTAACGGTTTAAGATGTTTTGGATATTTTATTCTGAATCCGAGTCCGACTCTATGATCCTGTGGCTTTTCCTTGATTTTTGAAGCGGGTAAGTCCCGAGGTATTCCTTTTCATACGATGAATTAAATTCCGAAGCGCCTGATACATAATTTTGCACGGCCGGTCTGACACTGATATGGATTTTTGCACGTCCGCTCTGATATATTGGTCAGCTAATTTGGCCTTTAACACACCGTGTAAAAGTGACGTATATCGTACTTAGTATATGATAAAGTCAAAATAAAGAATATATTTGCTGACTCAAAGCTCCTTGTGATGCATGATGGGAATAAGAACGATATATATATATATATATATATATATATATATATATATATACAGTCGGGACTGTCTTAGTGACTCCCTGTATTAAGTGACTCCCTGTCTTATGTGACCATCTTTTGTTAGTCCCTTGGATAGTCACATAAGACAGTCTCGAAGAATCCCGAAAAGGTTGGAACCAGGTATCCAGAAGGAGTACGCGTATTCTGCCAACACTCTATTTCAACAGCAAAATACTTGGAAAACTACAGGTTAGTTTCAGCATAGTATTCAGCTTGGCTAGAATAT
>JACSZP010008312.1:0-17681 GCA_016161895.1 Pinna nobilis | reverse complement strand
ATGTGTATATGTGTATACATAAATGTACACATGTATGTGAATCATATCTCCTCTTTCCATATACAAAATGCTATGTCCAAGTTTCTTTATCTCTGATTATATTTTGATCATGTTTACTCAGTCACATGAATGTGGAAGTGAGTTTTGTAGGTTCAAATTGTAACATTTTTCGGGGGCTTCTCTGCAAAGACAGAAACTTGTTCTCATTGTTTACATTATAAGAGAGTTTGCCAGTTTATTTTGGGAGGGTTCATTGTCTTTATTTTAGTACATGTATGTCATGGTACAGGTACTTGTTTGTAACTGGTGTTTTCCCCTCAACCAGTTATAACAGTACATCACTATGATCATTATGGCAGAATGATTATTGAAAATGATATAAAAATAGGTCTCTGAGACCCAAGGGTTAGAATATTGCAGTTTAAATTAGTTAGTCTCTCACCTTTTGCCATCCGTGGCTAAGTGGTTAGGGTGTTCAACTTTGAAACAGAGGGTCCAGGGTTCGATTCCTGCGATGCCACTCCACAGTTGGCCATCCCTGTCTTTCAGATGAGACAGTAAAAACCAAGGTCCTAACTGTCACAGTAGGTGTTGACACATTGAAGAACCCTTCCTGCTCTACAGCCAGCAGTGCCGAGCACGTCTCCATACGAGTGAAATATTCTTGAGTGGGACGTTAAAACAACAACGCAACGCAACCTTTTGCCATCCAGGGTTCGAACTGGGCTAGAAACTTGATTGGTTATTTCAGAAAGTTTGACAATTTACTTGGTCTCTCCCTGGGTACATTTGTAACCAGGTTTTCTCTCTTCAAACAATAAAAACCTGGCAGCTACCATCCATATGACTGAACGATTTTTGAATGTGGGGTTAACAAAGTAAAACAAATGAAAGTAAAATAAACTGATGGGAAACAGATTTATAAAAAATCAAAACAGCCCAGGTAGACTGTTTGTGCTCATTTTTGTATATCTATACATTCAATCACTTCACATTTTGTGTACACTTGTTTGGTGTCAGATAACTTTGATCATATGGAAAATTTAATATTGATGAGCTGAGCTGAGTTTATCATTTTAATGTGTAGTGATTGTTAAACTAGGATTCTATGGGTGTATCCCACAAACAGCAGCACAATTTTTAGTTTCCAAACATCAAACAGACACAGTAGGAGTAAATCTAGGCGTGGTAAGAAATACAGTGACAAATAACTGAACCATTACAGTAATAACTTAACATTTCATTTAGTATGCTTATTTAGTTTAGTACTCTGATCTATTTCAGTTTCTAAAAATAGTTTACTGGGTATTTGTGGTCACATGTTAAGTTTGATTTGTCCAACTGTAAGTTGGATATATTTGTACATGTATTCCAGTGATAAACATGCAACAGTTACATGTATGATCAATTAGTATGTATGGTCATTGCCTTGTTCAAGTTGAACATGTTTTGTTTGTTTTTCTGTTTAAGAATGACCTACTCAAGAATATTTGACTGATACAGTATAGCGATGACACTGAATGCCGTAGAGAATATTTTTATCAAAGTTTCTTGAGTGGCACAACAATACGACCAACCTTCATGTACCTCATTACTGGCCTAGTGGTGAGTTTGATCGTCTTCTGAGAGGTAGCAAATTCAACCCAAGCCACACCGTTTTTAGGATGATACAATAAAAACTGAGGCCCCGTCTCACAGTAGGTGTCAGCATGTTAAAGAACCCTCCCTGCTCTAAAGTCATAAGTGCCAAGCACAGGCAAAATTTGTTGCTCTTCAAAGGCACTTGCCTCCATATGAGTGAAAGATTCTTGAGTGGGACTTTAAACAACAGTGCAACCAACCATGCAACATTGCAACCAAACAACCGAGAGGGTGTCAACCAAACTGATGATTTATTTGTTTCATTAATTCCATTACTTTTTCTTGTAGGCCAGTAGAAGTTCGATGAGGCAAATAGAATTTGTTGTTGTTGCAATACTGACCTTGTGAGTCATTCTGGAAAATCAATTGATTTCAAGCCCTGACTGAAATTTTTCCACTCAATGTCAAGGCTTGGAAAAAACATTGACCTTCTACATGTAGGTTTGATATGAGAACTCCACTGCATAGTCATGACTGTCAAAAACATTACAACAAATATGCCTACATGCCGTAAGAGTTGTTTGTTTCCCCAATGCTAGTTTCTTCCTGTACATTTTTTTTTTGTTTACGCACATTTGTATCAGTCAGGGCAAACCCCCATAAAGTCTATAAATAGTTGTGATCTAGCTGTAGAATATTGCTCCCTCTGTGAGAAGTTCTTTGAAAAAAAATGAACCCCTGAAGTTGTTCAGATGTTATTTTTTACCAGTGTAAATATGACAATAGTTTGATAAAAGAGAAATATCCATCTGAAGATAAAAGAGAATTGTTTGTTGTTTTCACAGCTTTCATTTTTTGTTTGTTTATATATTTATCAAATACATGTTCATTGTCCATGCATTCTAAGAGGCGTTAACCAAATTGTTAACAATTACATGTACCGGTACATGTACAAATGATGATGCTTTTTTCACTTTTCATTAGAATATAAATCTAAGTGCATGTACATGGTGGTTTGATTTCATAGAGCCAATTATATGTACATCTATTTCATCAATATATAACAGACAGTCAGACACCAACAAAAGTTTGAATTCAACTAATCGTTCATTTGTGCATTATTTGATGCACAGTTACCTCCCTTTATATAATATACATGTAATTAATTTTATGTGCATAATTGTATCACTGAACTCAATAAATGATAGAAATGACATTTACCATAGTAAACTCTCACTCTGAATTGTATGTGTAAATATCATATTTTCATTGATATCACATTAAATGTCATCAGTTCAGAGTAAGCAAATTCTTGAGGATGCCAATAATATGAATTTTGTGAATTTTGACATCACATATCAGACACAATTAGGCTTCATTTGACCACAAATGGGACTTGTAGCAAAAGGGCTTTGTGATATAACTCATAGGAAGATGTTGCTACATGTATGTAAATTAGGGCTTGAATCCTCAGTATTGTACTTAGTGTAGAACCTGTCTTGATAGCTAGACCACATTTCCATCACTAGAGAGATGATGCCTTAATTACTTTCACCATCAAAATCCTAGAGGGGATGTTAAACAACAATACACACAACTGGTTGGTTGGTTGGTTGTATTGTTGTTTAACGTCCCACTCAAGAATCTTTCACTTTTATGGAGTGTACTGGTGAAAAGTGGCAGAATTAGTCTATGTTTGGCACTTACAATATGGCTCTTTTATGTGTCAACACCTACTGTGACATAGGACCTAAACAGCTAAGTAACCTTAACCATTTTAACCCCCAAGTATCAAAAAGTATATTCTTTTCTATTGTCTTAGACCAGTCCATTGTAGTCCATGGTGTTGAAAGGGTTAAAGTACTAACAAGGGAGAAGATGAAACTTTTGCAATTGAGGTAGACTCAATCTTGTATAAATTCAATCTCAGCCCAGGAAAGAAAAAAAAAGAAAAAAATTCATGCAGAAAATATTCACAGAACCTAATTATGATAATTTGCATAAGGGCACCCACACATAAGGAAGTGACACAGGAGCATACTATAATGTTCATGGTTTTGTGAGCACTAAAGTAAACTTAATTCTTATCTTGTGAATATAGAAAGAATATTTCAGAGTTCATTCAGAAAAAATATCAAGCCAATCTAAGTTTGCTGACCTAAGTAAATTTATCTAAAATAGCACAGGAGAACATCATCATCATCATGTCTTGGTTGTTTGAGTAGAAGATAAATTGTTTATCAGATTAATATAGACAGAATATTTCAGTACTCCTGGCGTTTTACAGCCAAAGTTCAAGCACAGATTCAGAACTGGATTACACTATCTGTGATGCTGATCTGCTATCTCTATCTGATGATCTTTAATTCACAGAAATTTAGATTTTAGTAAATAACAAAATGATAGCATCCGATCCATACAGGTATATGTTGGTTTTGTAGCACATCTGTTAAGATTGAAATACCAATGATGTGATGTACCTTGCATACAGTAATTATAGAGGAACAGGGACCACCAAGGCTCAATGATTAGCATGTGTTCCTTTTGGTCATGAGGTTTGTGGGTTGGAATCTGCATTGGGTTATGGTTTGCTGACCCTGTCCTTCTGACGAGACAGTGAAAATTGTTAAAGAATCCTGACTGCTCAACGACCATAGGTGCTGAACATAGGCCAAATTTGTTGCCCTTCACTGGCATATGGAGATGTACCATATGAATGAAAGATTCTTGAGTGGGACATTAAACAACAATACAACTAACCAATAGAGGAAGAACGTGCTTTACATGTATGTACATGTATCTTTGGGGCCTCTGTGGCCGAGTGGTTAGCATGTTCGACTGCGAATTGGAAGATCCGGGTTCGAGCCGCATCAGCGCCACTCGGCGGTTGGCCGTTCCTGTCCTTGGGATGAGACAGTAAAAAGAGGGGCCCCGTGTCACAGTAGGTATTGGCACGTTAAAGAACCCTCCCTGCTCTACGGCCAGCAGTGCCGAGCATACACAAAATTTGTAGCTCTTCACCAACACACATTGACGTCTCCATATGAGTGAAATATTCTTGAGTGGTACGTTAAACAACAATACCATACCATACATGTATCTTTACTTCAGTATCTGTATTTGTACAGTTGTATGTAGATGTTCTGATTTGTCTGTAATCAGCAAATTGTTTCAAGATTGAGTGCCACATTTACATGTATTTCCATGGTGATTAGTGATCACTGTTTGATCTGTGTATAAAGGGCTCTTGGTTTGAATCCAAGCTGCATCATCCTCATCACTGATGTGGGTATTAACTGTTCTTTTGTCAAGTCCCTACCATATGAAGTCAAAAATGAAGATTGTTGATTGGAACCTCAAACAAAAGTACACATGTCAAGCAAAACCGTCAGAAAACATTTATTCCTTTTGACATTTCTAGAACAATATCTTGACCCCTCTAATCACTACCATATTTCAAGGTCACTATAAAGACTTTCCTAAAATATGCAGCTGACAGCAGTTTGTCTGTTCCATTGATATAACTTAGCACCGACCATATCAACTTCTCTCCAGAAATTTGGGATAGCATGGGAGTAAGTGTACCTAATGAGGGCAGAACATACATGACAATTATATCACACAGTAGTTTATGGTATGGTTGCCCATGAAGATGCATTCAAAGTGATATTTATGCGTAAAAAAAACATGAATCACTCTATCTTGATCAATAAATGCTAGATATGCAAATTAAAAAAAAGGTGGTGGGAGAGAAAAATAGCGCTAGAAAAATAGAATGGGGTAGTGCAGATAGCATGGTAGTCAATTGAAATGGCATGGTGGTACATGTACTACCCCACTAAAAGTATCTGGTTGCACTGCAAATACTCAATACTGGCTAGCATTTTAACAGAAAATATTTATTATTGCCACCGGTAATTGATATACTGATTGCTAAGCACCATGGCCTCACAATAATCCAAATACCAAATTGGAATTCTCCAGTTGACTGTATCCTTGGAAATTGTCATTGAACAAATAGGAAATATACATTTTTCATCTGCAGAGATACATGTGATGTTTTCTTGACACATTCCAATTAAATGTACATCCCAGAGGTAAACGAAGTTAATAGAAGCATACTTATAATAAAAGATATGTTGTGAAAGTTATAATATGTAATGCAGAATATCTAGAGATGTATTTAAATTAGCAGGTAAAATCACCTGATGACGACTATGGTGAAGTATACCTTTATTATCACCTGGTATTTCATGTCATACACCTTGACAGATGAGCTTATTGTCAACAGTATTGATACCACAGGTACATTGAAAATATCAAATAAGCTGCGATCAACTTTGTGAGTTGTGCATTGAAATGGCATACAATGTATGATGATATATATACAGGTACCTGAACATATACAGGTACACACCCAACAATAACATCTTATAAAGGGATATAGCGTCATGATGCCAAAGATTGACTCAAATGTGGAAAAAATAAGCATTTATATTAACAAATCTAGATCTGTTTGGATATTAATTGACTCTGAAATAACCTTGTCTAGATGCTGTGCACAGATCTAGGTGGCATAAAAAACAAAGTAACCATTGAGTGTATTGTGACCTTGACTTTAACTGTACATGTTATGTCTGTAAAAAACTAAATTATTATATGTTGTAAGAAGTGCAGTTCTTGACTACTTGTTTGATAAGTGATATACATGTACTTAACAGGAGATTTGCCTATATGTTTGGTACACGCATATTCACAAATGAAGGAAATATTAATTCTGGAAAGGAAAACAAATTTAGCATTGAATTGTGCATAATTTCTGTGCTTGATTTGGCTAAAACATTACAGCAAAAACTGAAGATGATATTTCCAGAAAATAAACATTTTGAATCATTTGGATGTAAGTAGGTGATCATTTAAGGATCGAGGAAGATTCAATGGAGGGAACATCAACATACATGTACATGAACATGTACCAGTATATCAAAATTATTTAACAAGTTCAGTGGAATTAAAATTCTGTGTATATAAGTTTGTGTCTGGCAGAGATAGTCAAAGACAGGCAGGAGATATAAGGAGGATTGTACGATGTACAGGAAATGCATGTTCATACCATCTTCACCCGACAGCTAGACCTTTGTGTTACATGTATAATAAAAATAATAATATTTATTGAATGTTAGATTAAGGAAGGACCTACTCTTATCGCTCAGTGACTTGGTATTCCACCCAATTTCCCTTATCAGCAAACAAACAATGCTTAATGTTGTATATACATGGCCGAAAGCAAATGATGAATGTCTAGTTCGGAGAAACTTTTGAACTTTGTAAAAGTTTCAGTTTTCCTGTGTGGCCATTGGAGAATTATTGTAATGTGTTAATTTGTCATATGGGATTGAAGTGTTTATAATGGATATCAAAATGTCTAGTAAGTATCATCTCATTAATATGTCTGTGGTACTCATGTGTCAATGGTCATTGTTGTTGACCTACAAACTACAGGTATCATTCATGGTACTTTAATTGATATGTTTTATTAATGTCTTTTGCAAGTTTCCCAAATAATTTTAATCTTTTTGAAGAGACAGAGAAGAATCTCTAAATTTATTATATATAGAGATTATGGAAGAGTCTGCCATGGTGTCATAGTGGTTAGAGTAACTGTAACTGTTTTGTGTCCTGAGGGTTCCAGGTTCGTATATGGACCTAAGTGAATAACACATTCATCATATGTAGAATGTAGATGTTACTTTGGCTACTGTTCCAGTTATAAGTACTCAGCATTTGTATCAAACTGTCTGGTCACTTGGATGGGGCCTGTAGATAACCTACATGTAGGTCCCATGTCACAACAGGTGTTACACTCTTATTATAATATAGACTCAATCATTTCTGGGGCCTCAGTGGCGGAGTGGTTAGAGTGGTCAACTGTGAATCGGAAGATTTGGGTTTGAGCCACGTCAGTGCCACTCCACAGTTGGTCGTCCATGTCCTTCGGATGAGACAGTAAAAACCGATCGAGGCCCCATGTCACAGGAAGTGTTGGCACGTTAAATAACTCTCCCTGCTCTACGGCCAGCAGTGCCGAGCATAGGCAAAATTTGTAGCCCTTCACCGGCACACGGTGACGTCTCCATATGAGTGAAAGATTCTTGAGTGGAATGTTAGACAACAATACCATTCCATACCTTGATCATTTCTGCTCAATGGCCCTAAGTACTGAACAGCCACCAAAACTTGGAGATCTACACTGACATTTGATGCTGTCACCATTCGAGTGAAAGATTTGTGAGTCTGACTTTAATCAACAAATAAATACCATAAGGTGGAAGTGAAGCAAATTCTTGTAAATATACTCATAACCATGAATATCTTAATATTTACTACAGCTGAAATAATATCAGAGGTGTATGCAATGAGTGCCTTTTTTCAAACTTATGACATCAAAGTTTTAAGCAATGTGAAGTGTGGAAGGCCACATCCCAACATAAGAATGCATTATATTATAAACAAATACACAAACATTATGTTAGACCCTGACAACCTTATCTGTGTATACTATAATTGTATGTTGATAAAAACTATACCAGTCTATATCAAGGTAAAGTAGGTATGTTGATATTGTAAACTCTCACTGTACGCCAGGACAAGAATGTGAAATCTGAAAATTAAGGGGAAGACAGTGTTCTAAGCTGTGTGTTCTAGACATTACATTTGATTTGTACATATAAATCAGTATTATACAGTTGTTGTATGTGTTGTACTGTTGTTTAACGTCCCACTTAAGAATATTTCACTCATATGGAGACATGTGTTGGTGAAGGGCGACAAATTTTGCCTATGCTCGGCACTTATCACCATAGAGTTGGAGGGTTCTTTAACGTGTCAACACCTACTGTGACAAGGGACCTCGGTTTTTACCGTCTCACCCGAAAGACAGTGAGGGCAAACCGCAACATGGCACTGCACAGATTTGAACCCAGGACCCTTTGATTTGATATTATTATTACACAATTAAATCTGTCTTGGGAGACCATGCAACCCAACAGCCAAGGATACTCCATTCAAGACATATGGTCACTGAAGACATTTTATTTCTAAGACAATTTGAATTAAATTAAAAACTGTATCCACATAGGGCCTACATGTACATGGTCTTTTCAGACAGATTTTAGTGGTTCAGATGTATAGCTAACTGGGCATGGAAATAATTCATGTACCTTTTGAATGTGAAATTGTCATTATATGTATGATAAAGTTTACAAATTACACCAAGACCAAAAGGCAAGACTACTAAGCATGAGATTATTGCATCATGTCAGAGTAGTGAGTTCTGTTACTATGGCAATTCACCTTTGTACAGAACTTTTTGACCTGAAATACTCAGTAGTGTGATATCTCTCTGGCAAGGGCTTTATACTGGAGAAACATGAGAAGTCCCATGGTGGTCTCTTTGCTGGGGTCATTTCTAGGCTAAATTCCATGATTCTGTTATTTTATTGTGTACATATTTGTCTCTGTGACTTATATTACTATTATACAGCTTTATACACTCAGACATCCATAATATTCTATCATTGCAGAAATAGTAATTTACAGTCAAGCATTACTATATAGACTGCCTCATTGACTGCCTAATCTGGCCTGATTAGTAAGGTGGTCTTATTTGCATGATTAAAGTTGTCTTTATACAAAATTAGTGATTCAAAACTGACTTAAGAACCATGGTTAGAATTGTCTTTATACAAAATGAGTGATTCAAAACTGACTCAAGAATCTTTTTTCACTTGTATGAGTACGTCATTGAATTTAGATAAAGGGCTATAAATATGCTTATACTTGATTCCATTGCACATGCCTATGCTTGGCCTTTTAGAGCCACTGTATGAGCTTTTAGTGATGTTTAATATGCCAAAATATACATGCATTGTGACACTGGACCTTGGTTTTTACTGTCTGATCCTAAAAACCACCGTCATCCACTGAGGTGTTAACTCATGAACTCAGAATTTGAAGACAAGCTTTCTACTGTGAAGGTTATTTAGATCTAAGACAAGGTGGTTTATATGGTCCTATTGCAAAGATGTTTCTAGGTGAGACAGTCTTTATGTGAGATTTCAATTAAAATTACAGATAAATTGGCTTTAGTAACCACCTGTATATTCAGACCACCTGGTCACAAAGAACTTTTTTTCTGCTGTCCCCATTTATACCATATATGTAAAAAGTAGAACTTGATATTAAGACCACCTCCCTATAAAGACCAGTTTTCAATTGTCCCTAAGGAGGTTGATATATATTCAAGTTCCTTTGTACCACTGTAAGACCTTATCAAAAGAAAAAGAGATTGAAAATTCCAAACGGCTGATTCTACTGTACTCTCTGTCTAAAGGTCAAGCTGCAGGTCAGAAAATTTAACAAAATACATATAACAAGACACAACAAAAAATAATCCACAAATCCTTTTTAAAAATACTTCCATATTTCAATCTATTACTGAAATACATGGGAGCTAGATCAATACACATCCTTTATAAGCTTGAAATTAATGTTTCTGATGCTGAATTCATTGTTACATGTAGTAGGAATGCATGACTGAATATTGGACAATATGGCTGAGTTCTAATATGATGCCATGATCATTGATCTAACATGCAGGTACATGTAATACAGTATGTATTTTTATACAGTGTACATGTTAGAAATTCTGAATAAATATTTGTTTTCTATCGTGTCTGTGTACATTGACTCACAGATTTACATGTATTTTGAAGTACATGTATAGTTCACAATTTATTGGCTTAGAGAGCTTCTTGATTATAGCCAGTTTGCTGTCTGATTGTGAGGTTATAGGTTCTAATAGGCTTGGCTTTTCCTGTCCTTGGGATGACAGAATAGAAACCATGGCCATGTGTTACAGTAGATGTTGGCAGGTTAAAAGCACCCTCACTGCCCAGTGACAAAAAGTGGCTGACATGCACAGGCTAAATTTCCCACTCCATCTTTACTGTTATTGCTTTGGTCTCTGTGGCTTGTGTGGAATGTCAAAGAACACTACAAAATACCGATCAATTCAACACTGGTTCTGACGGTTTCATCCAAATGGCAGGAAAAGCCAAAGTCAAATGTATATGTAAAATAACTTTCATTTTGCATAAACATACAGAGAATGTATAGTACCATTACTTAACCAAATGCAATTTCAAGATATGTACATACTATACATACATGTGTATGAATTTCTTATCAGGTTTTTAATTAAAAAGCAAAATAAAATCATGTATACAATTTTGTCATGTTCTCTTTTTTTCAGAGGTATCTCCTGCCACACCAGAGGGAAATCTGTACCCACCAATGGATCCACCACAGGAACAGCCTCCGGCCCCCATTGGATTTGAACATCAAGGTATGAGGACAGTATAATGGTGTACCCAGTACCTGTCATATGACATTTTCATACCCCTGCCCCGGCAAACAAAGTTTTGGGGGTTTGTATAAGAATCACCTTGTCTGTCTGATTGTCTGTCCATCTGAATTAAAAGTTCTGAAAGCAGATTTCTCTTAAAGTATTTTAAAGTGATAGGTATATGTTTGACTGTAACCTTGACCTCGAATTTTTCTCTATGATAGTTGTTCTGCAAAGTAGAATCTGTTGAGAAAATTTTTCAAAGGAGGGTTTTTTTTCCTTCCCATTAAAACTGCTTTAGTTTTACATGTGCATTGTTGTTTTATTATACATGTACCTTTCCGAGTCATATCCCGGGAATTAAGTGCAAATGTTTGTGGTGGCTATATAGTTGCCATGTGGATCTTACAAACAGAGGTTGCCATGTGGATAGGACCTTATACAAACAGAGGTTGTAATGTAGATAGGACCTTACAAACAGAGGTTGCCATGTGGATCTTACAAACTGAGGTTGCCATGTGGATAGGACCTTAAACAAACAGAGGTTGTAATGTAGATAGGACCTTACAAACAGAGGTTGCCATGTGGATCTTACAAACTGAGGTTGCCATGTGGATAGGACCTTAAACAAACAGAGGTTGTAATGTAGATAGGACCTTATACAAACAGAGGTTGCCATGTGGATCTTACAAACTGAGGTTGCCATGTGGATAGGACCTTAAACAAACAGAGGTTGTAATGTTGATAGGACCTTATACAAACAGAGGTTGCAATAGGTACTAGTACACCAAATTTCCCAAGTGCTCAGTGGCTGTGGGTACATGTATGGGGTACAGGCAAATATTTGAGGTCAGGAAAAACCTATCCTACCATATTTATGATGGGAACTTTGGATCTGCAAGTTTTGAGGCCAGAGATCTACTTATGCTTTGGAACTACAAGCTCATCTCTACCAGCTTTGATCTATTAAAGATATATTTACATGTATAGATTTAAGTTATTTTCTATGGTATCCAATCTTTTGAGGCAGTGAATTCACAAGGAGGACATTCATAATCTTTTCATGGTTGTCATAATCATGGATAACTTCATTTCTGTCAGTGTATTTGTTGTTGGTCCTTGAGAGTTTTTGCAGCTATTCTGAGGAATTCATAGCCAACATGACAGGTCTTCTGTGTGAGTAATAATGACATACGTGGCACTTACTTGTCAATCAAGGGCCTAACATATTGCATCATACATGTTATCTGTCTTATTTCTCTGTATTGTAAAGAGGTCTACAGATATGCCTGAGTGCACATGTCCTTGACAGTCTCATAATCCTGTGTAGGTGGTTTAACACAGTCATTAGAGTATGACAAGTATTTTGTACATATCAGCTAACAGTGGTATCATGTGAACAGTTTTGGGTGGTGCTCTATGTTGGGTTAAGTGCGGGACGTATTCTCTATTGTGTATAAGTGTTCTGAGGTTAAAGAAATTCATTCATATCTAAACTAATGTATAAGTGGTAGTGGATAGACCATACAAACCCGTTCTTGACCCGTCAAACCCGTTTAGAGTTCTCTCCTCAAGGGCTGAGGGTTCAGGGTTAAAATCTCAACTGCAGCATGATTAGTTTTCTGTCCTGTGATTGATATACATGTAATAAAAATCCAAGGTCCCTTGTCACAGTAGGTGTTGGCATATTGTAGATACCTCACTTCAAAGGCTAAAATCCTTAGTAGAGTTGGGCTGTTGTGGCTCATTGGTTAGCATGTTCTAATTCAGATCATGAGGTCATGGGTTTGATTCTGCTCCATGCTGCAGTTGGCTGTCCCTGTCCTTCAGATTAGCCAGTAAAAACTGAGGCCCTGTGTCACAGTAGGTGAATCATCCCTCCTCAGTGACCATGAGTACCTAGCATAGGCCAAATATATACATGCAGCCCAAAAGTAGCATTTGGTCTGATATCTCTATTTAAGTTTTTGAGTGGGACTTTAAATAATAATAAACTAATAAAGTGCATGTAGGATAGAACACCAACAAAACAAGAACAAAACAAATGTATGTATTTATGTATGCAAATGTATGAAATCCTGTTCAGGACAGTGTTGACGTGATTCAGCAGAATTAAGCTATTTGGATAATTAGTGTCATCTCAGCTAGAAGTTTATGAGGTATTTTCAATTTCATGAGATGCGAATGTTTACATATCAAAATGCAAATAAGCTACACCTTAATTTTTATATTTGTATGTCTGTGCTTCAAGTAACAGCAGAATTGATACAGGTACATGTAGATTAATGTATACATATTTTCTGTATACTGTGTAACCGAAAGACACCATACATACATGTACATGTAGTTGGACGGGATGACAGATTTATTTTTTTTTTTACCTACTTGGCATAAACTTGGGAAACAGAACAAATATTTGTATATAAAACATCCATATTAAGTATAAATCTGGTCAAGGATGAGTGAAATATGTGAAATGTCTGGCAAGTAAGGTATTTAGGTGAAAAAGTAGGTCACTCACCAAACTTTACTTACCTTATATATTTGTATACATGTGTGTATTGTAGGGATAATCTCAGAATACATAATGAGTCTAAAAGTTTCCTTTAAATAAGTCCACCTAGCTGGTCCTTTCCGTGGAAAGAATAAGCTTTTTTCATTATACTTTTGAACAATAGTCCATTGTCAGGTTTCAGGCATCTCTCATCTACTACAAACTTCTAAAATTCTCATTCGAAATTGCATGTGAACCAAAACTGGTCTGAATTAGTGCCCAGCGGGCTTCTCCTTGTGAAATCCTCTGTGGATTTCCTATACCTTAACTGATATGGCAGCTATGATATATTAAAGTTTGGTATGACTGAATTAAGCTACAGAAAAAATTGTTATGACATTTTAGATCACCTTAGTAATCAATATGTATCGATATACACCAACACTAGTGTAAAGACATTTTATTTCTTAACTACAACTTGTATGATAGCTACACGTACATGTAAGTGTACATGTACATGTATAATGACCAAACTTGCATATACTCTATGTGGAAGATATACTTTTTGCCTAGCAGTAGTGCCCATGAACCCTTATCGGCTTGAGTTGACATGTGTTAAGAATACTTTTGTTCAACCTGGGTTTGAGCCCTACTTCATCCCAATCTGAATTTGGTGGTACCTTCCTGGATACATTTGAAACTGCCGGGCTAAGCTCTCTCCTTCACCATTAAGAACTAGCCTCCACCACATGACTGAAAGATTATTGAATGTGAGCTAGGTAGAGAAAAACCAAAACAAAAAGAAGACAACAAAACAAAGTTACTTATATCAACATCAGATAAAAGCCAGGGGGCGCCACTGTGGCCTTGTGCATAGCATGTTCAACTTTGAAACGAGTGGTGTGGGGTTCAAGCCCAAGCCATGTCACAGTTGTCTGTCCCTGTCTTTGCTTGTTGTTGGCATGTCAAAGAATCCTCCCTGCTCTATGGCCATAAGTGCCGAGCATAGGCAAAATTTGTTGTCCTTCATTTGCACTAGGTGACGTCTCCATATAGGTGAAAGATTCCTGAGTGGGACATTAAACAACAATACAACCAACCAAGAGAAAAGCCCATGTAGGTACATGTAAGCCTGCTTATATTTGATTTTTCTATTTTCAGTTGATGCAGCAGCAACCAATGGGAAAACTCAGATAAATGATGTCACAGTGGATGTTGAGAAACCAAAGGTAAATCTCCTTGGATACATACTCATATAACATAGGACTACTTTTAATATGATCTGATGTCATTGTTGGGAAAGTTAATGAATATCTATATTACTTAGCTCAGCTACAGGAAAATAATAAACTAATCATAGAACTGTAATGATTTACATAAATGTAGTGACTTACAGAAATGTAGTGACTTGTGTGTGAAAATTGAATTATAAATTTGTGACTAGATTCAGATACTAACAACACATGCATGATAATTAAATAGAAATTGTGTGGTAGTTTTAATGTTTTATTGTAAAGTTGTCAAACAATTCAGAAACTCCATTCTATCTGAAACTTAATGTGAATTCATTTGGAAAAAAAACCCCAAATTCGTACAGGTAGTTATATGTAAAATTTATTGCCATCTACACAAGTAGAGGAATTACAATTACCCAATTACTCCTGTATAATGTGTCTGTTTATCAAAATGTATCTAGTAAATAAAACTGCAAGGTGCATTTAATAAGATTCATGAATTATGTCCAGAAACCCATTGCTTTTTTTATCTCATTAATGCTGAAAAGATGAAGATCTGATTCTTTAATTGATGTGTAATATTTATGCAGCTGACGTTTAGGCCAATTTAGACTTCTTTCATAAAAAGGCTATGCACTTGATATTGTCACTTGCATCAAACCATTCTTCAGGTGTACATGTACTGAAATTATATCTATGAATTCAAATAATTTCTAGATCTATAAAATCCTTGATACTGAAACCTAATTGGGGATTAATGTGGAATTGATTGATAGAAGCCCAGACAATTGTACATTTAATATATTTGCTCAGAGTGTTGTGCCTGTTCTTCTGTAGCTACAGCAATAGGAGTTGACAAACACACTGGCAACCTAGATTAGGCAAGATGTCTGCAAAATCAGGGCTTTGTAATGGAGAATATTGATTTATGTCTGCCACTGTAATGTTTCAATTATCTGAGGATAATATGCTGATAACCATGAAGTATTGCTATTACTTAACTTAACTAGTCTAGGGTGTCCTAAATGCCATCTAAGCTTAATGTTAGAGTGCAAACCTTTAGACCCTGCAGATGTCATGAGTTTGAACCTTGACAGGAGTTGCTGGCTTTTCCTTTATTATGGATGAGACAGTATAATTAAGGTCCTGTGTCACACTCACAGTAGGTGTTGGTATGTTAATGAACTCACACTGCTCAGTGGCCAGTAGTACTGAATATCGGCCAAAACCTGTAGCCCTTCACCAGAATTTGTAAATGAATGGGTGAAGAAACAGCAACACAACAAAGACTTAATTGAAATGGTCTGGAGGTATAGTTTATATTATAGGAATACATTTTTTGAACATTTCACAGAATTTCATAGTTAAATAATTGAAATTACACAACAATTTACCAAAAGGAGAATTTGTAGGTTGATGCTGGCCTGATATAAAGGTACTATAATGAAAAATAGAAAAAAAATATATAACCTTCATAAACCCTGGGGCAAACCAGACTGCAATGAAAGTACTGGTAAAGATGTTTCAATATTCATGATGCAAATTTTTGAAAAATGAAACCTAAAAAGTGGTTGATTTGATTTGCATCACAACAGAGAAATTGATTTTGATGTAAATAAAAAGAAATGTTTTTCAAGACGATATTTGATTTTAATGCTACATCAGGAGGAAGCAGTTGTTGTCGAGGAAGAGGTAAGGTACCACTGCATGTCATATAAAAAATAAATGTAAAACATACATATCAACAATTATAGGGAATGTATCACAAGTATAAAGTAAATGCATGACTATCCAATATATCATATTACACATACACACAAGGGCAAATTATACACATATACACACTCATAGAAAAACTCATTTATATCTTTTAGTATATGTGTGAAAAAGTACAAATATGAATCACAAAACCAATTTAGTCTTTTGACATAGTCCCTTAAGAATAAGCCCTTCCAACTAATGTACAATATATCACCACAGTATCTGTTATTCTGTGTAAATACCCTAAATTCCTGTTCACAAATGAAATAACAGAATCTGTCATATTATATACTTGTGTAAATACTGCATCTATTTATTCTATCTATCTATTCTATCTAAAGCATAGCTTCTTTTTTTTTTTCTTTGTTGGTCATATTTTTTCCATGAAAGCAAAACTTGCCAAATGCCCTAAACAAAGTCCTGTTATAAACTGGTATTTGGGATGGAAATGTAACTTAGATTTATTATTGTCATGGAAATGGGAAATGTTAACCTTATTGCACTGTAAGCACTTAAGCACTAATATTAAGTTATAGTGGAACATGTATAGTGGAACATGTCCAAACAGACCACCTGCATTTAGAGGTCTCTTGTGGTGTAAAATTAATCAAGTTATAAATTAATCCTATCATGGGAGAACCCCTGTCTTGAAATGCCACTTTTTGTTGGGTGTAGGTCATGGCAAGACAAGTTCCACTGTACTACATGTAATTTGTTTGCATTTTATATTCAAACCCTTAGATATAGAGGAACGGTGCCATTAAGACCGCCCAAGTGACTGGCCAGAACTGGTCGGATTTGTGAGGTGATCTCCTAAGTGAGGTTGAAATAGCCTTAAAGAGTGAAAAATAGACTGATTTTTTGTGTTTTTTGCTGGTCAGATTAGTGAGGTGGTCTCCTGGCGAGGTTCCACTGTACATATGTATAAAGTGTACTGTACTGCCTCTTAAAAGATCAAACAAACATAAAAATCTCTTGCAAAATTATTTGGAAACCATACTGCATATTAACTGGCTGAGATAATGAGAGGAGTTAAAGGGCATTGTTGCTTCATGGTTAGTGTTTTAAATTCACCTTGTGGTCATGAGGTTGTGGGTTCAAATCCCTGTTGCAGACTCAGCTAGCTTTTACTTTCTGTAGGTGAGACAGTCAGATCTGAGGTCCTGCCAGTATGTGACAGTATTTGTCAGCTCATTGTTCAGTG
>JACSZP010008301.1:7500-11263 GCA_016161895.1 Pinna nobilis | reverse complement strand
TTGGTGGAGGAGAGAGCCTGGTTACAAATGTACCCTCAAAGAGACCACTGGCCATCCGTAAGTTAAACTTTCTCACATAATCAGTTTAAGTTCCAGCAAGGCTCAAACCGCACTGACAAGAGATGAGATACTGAGTGGTTTAAAGTGCAATGCTGTAACCATTCAGCCACCGAGGCCCCCTCTGTGTGTTTAGTAAGTAAGGAATTACTACAGTAGAATTTGTCTTAAGTGGCCTCCCTTGTCTACTGTGACAACTCTTGTCTGGTGACCATGCTTGTATTAAGAGACCACTCTTGTCTTAAGTGGTCACCCCTATCCTACGTGGTAACCCCTGTCCTTTGTGGACACCCCTGTCCTACATGGTCACCCCTGTCCTAAGTGGCCACCCTTGTCTTAAGTTACCACCCCTGTCTTAAGTAACCATCCCTGTCTAAAAACAACCTGTCTTAAGTGACCACCCCTTTTTTAAGTGATCACCCCTGTACTTTGTGGTCATCTCTGTCTTAAGTGTCCACCCCCGTCTTAAGTGACCACCCATGTCTAAAGTGACAACCCCTGTCTTAAGTGACAACCCCTGTGTTAAGTGACAACCCCTGTCTTAAGTAACCACCCAAGTCTAAAGTGACCATCCCTGTCTTAAGTGACTACCCCTGTCTTAAGTGACCACCACTGTCTTAAATGACCACCCCTGCTGTCATGGGATGTAGCCTTTACAGATAGGTGGTCTCTCAAAATAATTTTTTACTCCACGGGTTGTTTAATGAATTGTTTCTCCATTTATGATCCCTCAAGGCAAGTGGTCACTCAATACAGGTGTAAACGTAAGACAGGTGGTCACTCAAAACTAATGGTTTCTCATGGCATGTTCCCCTTTTATTTAAAATCTAATTATGGAACGTCACCGATTGATCTAAAATCAGACCAAGGCTATTTGTGTGATAAGGTATCAGGGAAAATGTCACTCTTTTTTGTCTTTATTCAATAAAATGCCCGTTACCATGGTAATTACCATGTAATGACTAGATATTACACTCTAAATAGAAAACAAACAGAAATTACTGACAGAAAGGCTAAAATCAATGTAAGCACCAGTACACATCTGTCTTTGGTATTAAACGCACATCAAAGTATGACATAACAAATGTCATGTTGCACCATTAACCTTATATCACAACTTTTGATACATTCCCTCAGTTTTCCCAATGCCTGTAATTTGTGCAACTCAAAAGCAGGTTAACACTGGTTCATGAAGAAAGCTTCTGCTATCAGGAGCAATGCTTGACTTCAGTAGGCTTTTTGAATCCTAAATGTGTCTTGAAAAATTGCCATATTTTCAACTGGATTATGCTCCTTGAATATGTGAAAATCAGTCAAATTGAGGGAAGGTCTAAGTCACACCCTTCTCTAATGTTTCAATGGCATCTGATTCCTGTAGTACCACAGTTCTATGTGTTCCAGATATAAAATCACCCACGTTAATCAAACGAACAGGGAAATTTTGTCACAAGTGTTCAATTAGCACAATCTTGAGTGAGCTAGAGGTCTGTGAATTTAATAACAAGGTACTCTAAGTACATGGATGTGCGACTTTTCTCTACCAATTTTATCAATCTCAAAGTGATATCTGTATTCCTTCAATGGATATACTTTCAACTACAGATATCTATTCATGGATGACATAGTGAGCGAGAAGAATCTATTTTTTGTTGTAGTGGGTATGACAGGATTGTTGCATATCTCAATATCATTAAAATTCATTCTTCATTTTGCTCCTTTTTCATGATGTGTCACACAAAGATCTAATGAACCCCAGATGGGAGGTCAAATCCCATGAACTAACTCCAAACTTCTTGTATCTATTATACACTAGGTTTACAATATACAAGATATCTGAGGGTCACAATTTGATCGATTACTGACAGAGATCAATGGGGTTTCATTAAATCTACATGCTATTATGCATTAAAACGAGAACAATTAAGATCCAGTTATACAGTGGGATCTGTCTTGAGAGACGTCCCCTCAGAGTTCTGACATGTAAATGTGATCTCTCAAAACAGGTGGTCAGTCTCATGACAGGTTTTATTCACATGAATTCTCTAAAAAATGCTTTCCAAATTGACTTTTGAATCTGTATAGACATCCTTCATTTAAAGCATGGGAATTTACTACATATATAGATAAATAGAATTCTTTTCGGGGATTTTATTCTTCTTCGATATAACACTGAATTCGCTTTAAGCCGATTTGTTGTAGACCTACTTTGCTGTAATTAGATCATACGTACCTGGACATGTGTTTAAATGCCTCCTCAGCGACGGCAAATATGTGGGGGTCCATGGTCCCCATGTCCTGTCCCGAGTACATCTGTATGATGTCATTGCCATAGATATGTAACTGCTCATAAGGATTGATGGCTACCAACACTATACCTATAGTGAGGGAAAAAAACAAACAAAAGAGAAAGTTAATGTGGGTTTGAATTCACTTTATTATAGGTAGTTGTTTTTTCCTGTTCCTTTGGTGTGGCAGTAAAAATTGAGGTCCAGTGTCAAAGTAGCCGCCACTACAATATTTTTGTTTTCTCCCACCCGAGACAGAATAATCCACCTATTTACCCGTTCTGAGATATCTGCCTAGCACCCAACATGCTTGTCCCAAACCCTCTAATGACACATGCCATATACTTGATCTACATTTTGTCCACTTGAATACAGTGTTGCACATGCATAAAGCTCTTAATCTATGATTTTAAAGGTGCATTTTTGTGGGGAGAGAGAAAAATTATCATTCAACACTTTGCCCAGGAACAGGAAAATCACACCCTCGTGTCAAAGATTTGCAACATCCTCGACTCGGCAAGCCTCGTCGTGGACTGCAAATCTTTGAAACTTGGGTGATATTTCCCTGTCCCTGTACAAAGTGGTTTCTTTTTATCTTGACCTCATTAAATAGACAATCTAATTAGTCAGGCAGCTTCCAGCCAGTAGGGATCCATCATGGCCCCATGGTACAATATGGCCCCATGGTAGAATTGGCCCCATGGTAGAATTTGGCCTTCAGTAGAGTACTGACCTTCAAGTAAAGAGGCCATTTATTTTAGCCTTGCCAGGGAATGGTTGGATGTTCCTATCCTTTTGATGAGACATTAAAATCTGAGTCCTATATCAGAGTGTGTGTCAGCATACTTATGAAAGGACCCTGACTACTCAATGGTCATAAGTGCTGACCATGGGCAAAAAATTGTAACCCTTCACTGGCACTTACTGGCATCCCTTGTTTTTTCTGGGTGATTTCTCGAGTTTTTTTTTGTTTTTTTTGCTTTACACCACGCTCGACAATCTTTCAGTCATATGGTGGCGGCCAGTTTTTATTGGTGGAGGTCAAATTTACCCTGGAAGAGATCACCAGCTATCCAAGTAAACTGGTAAACTTTCTCATATAATCAGTTTAGAATCCAGCGAGACTCGAACCCGACAACACCTTGTACTATGTGGTGAAAGTGAAAGGGAGGTTGAACAACAACCAACCAAAACTCAGCCAGTCAGTCAGTTGAGAGTTCTTAATATCAAGGATTCACTGTAACCCATGATAGCTGTCATAGCGCCCTACATCACACAGACAAATAACAGAATCTATAGATTTTGGATCTTTCTCTTTTGTTAATATGGCAATGTGCCAAACACATCAAGCCTATCACAAAAGTCATAAAGAAGAAATCCTGAGAGAGACAAGCTTCTGATATTACTCTTTGGGAGAAGCA
>JACSZP010008301.1:0-5000 GCA_016161895.1 Pinna nobilis | reverse complement strand
GCAATTTCAGCACAATACAGTGAATATTATTTATATTTATAAACACCTCCTAAGCGACACAAGAAAATGGGTCTTTATAGGGAGGTGGTCGTTATACAGAGGTTGTGTATACACAAAAGTTGTCTAGGGATTGCATGTCAATAGATTGTTTATTTCTGTCACATCATACATAAAATTCACTTCCTACTCACTATTTACTTTTAGTTATTTTTTAAGTTTTTTTTTTACTGTATATGACCATAAGGCCCTGGGTTCAAACCAGAACCATGCTGCTGTTGGCTGTCCCTGTCTTTGGGAGTGGTTCACTGTGGCTCTTCTACACTAGTTCTACTGTACACATCACTGACCTTATAAGCTAATAGAACCACATGTTATCAACACTAGGCCATAAACATTAATTTCACACTTACCCTAACCCTAATTTCCCCATATACCCCAGGTTACATGTCTATATATGGATGGACTTCCAAAGTCTAATACACTAAAGGAAATATTAACCTTCAAGTCACTTGGGGATTCTACTGATGTCCAAGTACATAACCATGGTAAGAAATTGGTTGATCAGTTTGGTATTTATAGCCATTGTTCCCAGTACTGGATGCAGTGAGAGCATGACTGACTTTAAGGACAGGGATAGCCAACTACAGCACAATGTGGATTTGAACCCACATCTTTGGATTCAGAGGGTTAACACACTAACCACTACTATTCAACGGAGGCCTCCATTCCAGAGGTACATGGTTTGAGTCTGATAAATGGTCAAAAGATTTTGCTTGATAATGGAATGCTTTGGCACCTTTTATTGTCAATGTAAGAAAACTGAAGTATAAGAAAGACATGCTTTAACGGAAATTTGTAATGTGTACAGACACTTAAACATGGACCACTTACCTTCTGGTTCATTTAAGTAACTTAGGGATGTCAAGTCATTTTCACCAATCAAAATCTCAGGATTTCTTAAGTGAGGAAGCCGTTCTTTGTTTTTGATTTCAAACTCTGACTCCTGAAAATAATGAAAAGATTTTATTTTATAAAAATCAAGGTAAATTTTTGTTAGAACATCTCTTTTTATGGATGACCAACAATGGAAATGAAATACCTGTGTACATGACACGAGATAACATTTGTGTGGGACTATTGTTTCTTCAAGTGAAGGACTAATGGTAGCAGACAATACCCCAGCTAACATAATTTCAGCAGGTCCAGACTACGTAGAGCTACGTAACGTTCCATCGCCTTTAGAGACACCAATTCCGAACTTGTAAACGTTATAGTGTATCACCTGGTATATGAATAAGTTCTGGTGACTAAATACCCTGTACATAAAATGTTTTTTTTAAATAGTCCTGTATGTGGCCATTGGTCCAAAAATTGGACTTCTTATGTTAAGATGGTTGTATAACCCTTTAACTGTTACCATGGTCCTAGCTGTGATTTTGGTTGGCAATATGATACAGATTCCCGGAAAATGACATCAAGAAACAATCAGTTACTCCTTATGACATATGTGTTTTTCCGAGTATCTGTAATACTTTACCAACCAAAATTGCAGGACCGCAGCTACAGTTAAAGGATCTATCCTTATCTATTGTCCCATCATCAAGAATTATTTAGCGGCTACTGAGTTGTCACTGTGTAACAAAGAAGAGCATATTTAACCTGTGCTAGGCACATGTACAGTGGAACCTCGCTATTAATACCACCCAAGTGACTGTCTGAAACTGGTCTGATTAGTGAGGTGGTCTCCTATGTGAGGTTGAAATAGCCTAAAATAATGATAAACAGACTGAATTTTGATGGTCTTAATAGTGAGGTGGTCTCCTAGGTGAGGTGGTCTTTAGGCGAGGTTCCACTGTACATACAGTCAACTCCACATATAACGAGGTTGAAGGGGGCAGGATATTTGCTTCGTTATAGCTGATCTTCTGATCTTCATTATTCGCATTCACAAAGTAATGCATGGAAAGTGCACCGGGAATAGAAATCACCTTGTAACAACCGGTGCCTCGTTACATGCGATCTCGTTATATGCGGAGTTGACTGTACATCTATCAGGCCATTGTGCAGTAACACCACCATCTTCTGTAACACTGTACCTCAGGTTTTACTTTTAGTGTCTCATCTGAAAGACAGCAAAAGCAAGCTACCTCTCTGTAGCTCATTCAAACCCATGGCCAAACAGTTAAAGGCCAAAAATGTTAACAACAGAGTTACAACAGAAACGTTTGTGCCTTGCTCTGTTTAACTACATGTAAGTTATTGGGCAATACAGGGGAAGAATGAAAAAACCATTCCTACATGTATGAAGAGTCTGAGAAACAAATTTTTTTTTTTGCTTGACCTATTTCTGACTCACAAGTGCACGTACTTGATAACCTTGTTATACATATTGCAAATATTCATTAATAAATCACGCAAAATAAGACATTTAAAAAACGTGCCACCACTGTCATCAAAGGGGATGAACATGTAAAAAAAGACCAAAACATTTATCAATTTCCAGTTTCTGTTTTTTTCTATAAAGTATAATAAAAGATTTTTTTTGGTCACATGATTTTTATGTACTTTAATCCTGAGAGTAAACTAAGGTCACTGCTCTTTCAGGGCAGGTACTCTCAAGCACAACCAATCAGGAGCAATCAAGGTGAAATAACTGTCAACCATTGGTCAAGGACATCAGGGGCGAGCTAATCAGTCAGACATAAAACTGTCAATGTTTCTCAGATTTTGTATTGTACTATAATTAGTGTGTTGTTTTACACATTGCATCGTGTATAACTTCATACCATTACAATCTACTGCTTAAGACCTCACCTTATTGCTCATATAATGCAAATCTGTCATTGTCATAATTAACGCGACTTCATGAATACTTAAGCAAGAAATAACGGAATGTGCACATAAAGGAGGAATTTTAAGATTAACACAAAATGAAAATTCCTATGAGAAATTTCTTTACCTGTGACAAGTACAGTCTAACCTATTTAAAGGGACCGTCCAAGGGGAGGAGAAAATAAGGTCACATATGACAGGTGGTCTCTTAATTCAGGTCATTTATATAAGGAAACCCCATTTTTGGAACCACTCATTTAGGTCACATAAGACAGGTTTTCCTTTAATTCAGTGGGTCACTAAGGCAGGTTAGACTGTATAGTTAAAAGATGAAAGCTTTCACTGAATTTCCTAAGAAACATCATACTAGCAGTAGTAAACCTAAATTTAAATGTAAATAGTTTGTTGCCTTTTAAAGGTAGGATTTATTGAACATATACACCTCTACTTTCTTTGTGACTTGTAAAATGATCTGTTTTCATTGATGGTGTGTACCTCTGTGGACCCCACTTTCTATCACCTGCATACATTACAGTAGTATAAATAAATTTAATCAAATATTTTGTTGACATTTAAAGGGATTGAATATGGAACAATTTAGTCGTCATTGTAGCCTGTACAATGATATGTTTTTTTATTTATAGGGAATACCCGCTGGTGGGCCCGTCTCTCTACCATCTCCATACACCACAGGAATAAATACAACTACATTGCAGATCAGTCCCTGCAAAAAAAAAATCTGCTCTTCAGAACCTCTTTATCAAATTGCAGGTCAAAGGTCAAGTTCAAGGTCACTAGGTCAAATGTCTTGGTACCAAAATGTAGTACTTGATATGGTGAAGGTATGTATGAAATATGAAGTATCCCTTTCACTGTGAGAAAAATCTGTTTTCAGAACTTCATAACCAGACAGACAGACAAAAAGACATACAGGGTGATTCCTAGATCCCCCCCACCCCACCCCCTACCTAAAAAAAAACTTTGTTCGCAGGGGGTAGTCATGTGTATAAAAATAAATCTCAAATATCTTAGACTTTTTTGAGGACAATACATTGAGCAACTTCATTTCTTTACAGCCTACACGTTGATCTATTGTCATTTCTTGAGTCCCCCCTCTGTGGGCCCCACTTTCTATTATCTACATAACATAACAGGAGCACTTAAGTACACCTGTAATTCACCTGAGGCAGTTTTGTAACACAATCATTGGCTGCTATAGAAAGCAAATACTTTACATTCTTTGATCTCTGTATATTTGTTGTACATTTCATCCATGTCAATCATTTCCTATTGCATTCAAACACGTCAGTTTCGTGTAGTTATTCCTTACACAAAACATGTGTGCTTTCTCCTGTTCTTAGTTTCACTGGAGCTTTACTTGACTTTTATCATTATTTCCAGAACCCTTGTGGCTCCATAGAAGCATATTTGCCTTCAGCTTGTGAGGTTCTGGGTTTGAATCCCCTTGTATATCTCATCCTAGTTATCAATCAGTATTGGTTGGTTAGTTGTATTGTTGTTTAACGTCCTACCCAAGAATCTGTCACTCATGTGGAGACGTCACCAATGCTGATGAAGTGCAACAAATTTGGCACTTAAGGCCACTGCATGAGCACAGAAAGTTCTCTAACGTGCCAACACCAACCATGATACAGGACTTCGGTTTTTACTGTCTCATCCAAAGGACAGGGAAGGCCAACTGCAGCATGGATCGGACTTGAACCCATGACCTCATGATCAGAAGTCAATCAAATTTTATATTCTGTATTGGATATACAGTAGAGTTGGTCTATAACGAATCAGCTTAAAGCAAATTTAGTGCTATAACAAAGAGGAATAAAATCCCCGAAAAGAATTACTATTTATATATACATGTATATGTAGTAAATTCTGATGCTTAAAACGAAGGATGCCTATAACAAAGTCAAAAGTCAATCCCCTTTGACTTCGTTACGGACCAACTCCACTGTATTATATAAAAATGTCAATTTCTTGTGGTGGTCCCCAAACATAGCCTGTGATGCTTTTTTGATACACTATTATGATGGGGAATGCCAGTGATATGTATGGTATGGTATTGTTGTTTAACATCCCACTCAAGAATATTTCACTCATATGGAGACGTCACCATGTGCCGGTGAAGGACTACAAATTTTGCATATGCTCAG
>JACSZP010008297.1:0-12607 GCA_016161895.1 Pinna nobilis | reverse complement strand
GGCAGACTAATTTCTGAGTGAATAAAGTAATACAGTTAAATACTACACACAAACTTGATTTTAAATATTTCAAACTGTTGTTGAACAATTTCTATAGATCATATGAACTATTAAATATTTATCAGGAAAATATAGATTACATGAAGGCTACTTGCCAAGTCTCTCACATAAATCGACCTGCAAAACTGAGTATTAATTTTGTGCAGTTAGGTACATATATGTCTGCTCATGAATCATGATAAATGACGATGAAGGGTTTCAAATTCTGGCCTATATGCTCGTAAAACAAGGAATATCATATGCATATAAATTTGACTCATGCCTCCCCCCCCCCCCACCGAACACATACACTCGTGTAGGTTGTCCCTGTCTTTCGGATAAGGCTGTGAAAACCGAGGTCCTGTGTCACAGTAAGACTTGGCACATTAAAGGACCCTCCCTGCTCTATGTCCATAAGTGCCGAGCATAGGCAAAATTTGTCACCCTTCACTGGCACACGGTGACGTCTCCATATCAGGTGAAAGATTCTTGAGTGGGGTTGTTAAACAAGAGTATAACAATCAACAAAGTGTGAAAGTGGCTGTCCGGCAGAGTAATGGGGTGTTAGAATAATGGGCTGTCGGAGAGATGGACCGTCGGACCAATGGCCCGACCCTGATCATAACTGAAGTCTAATTGTTATTATTAAAATCCACTTTTTCTATGGAGGAGCAAGATTAAGAATCCAAGTAACTAGTCAGGGAATCGAATAAAAAAAAAGGTTCAAAACATGTTTATTCTACCTTCTTGGAATACAGAACCTGCACTCACTTGTAGATATTAGGGGAAACCCTATTGGGTATTTTTTATTGAATCTGTATATTATTAGAAATCAGGAGCTACATGTACATGTACACACTATGTATATTTCATCAATTTATTCAATTACAATTATTTTGTTAAGTACTCATATCAATATCACCTTATTTGGATTAATTCAAACACTATACTGTGCTTAATTGCAAATCGCAGCTTTGATAGTTTTTAGCTCCAGCTTTTAAAAACTCAGCTATATCTACCTGTCCTTTGGACGAGAGAGTAAAGATTGGAGTCGTGTTTCAGAATAAATTTGGCAAGATATCTTTCATGTCAGGATTGCATCCTTTGCTTACCAGGCAAATAAGTAAGATACTTTTAAGATTCAAATATATGAGTCTCCTGAGCTATATATAATGTATCATAATTGAGGTAAAAACATAGACAGTGACCGAGAGAATCACTGTATGTATATGTATATATTGTAGTAAGGCTACACTTTAAAGTTATTGGTTTGCTGAAACACAACTCAGATTTTTTATTGTAAGATACAGTCTACTATGGTATGGTTGAATCCACTGGACATAGGAGGCAGGTTTTTCCTGTCATTCAGACGCAACAAAAAATAAATAAAAACCTGAGGTTTCTGCACAAGGTGTCTGCACTTAATGACCCTCACTGCTCAATGGCTAAGTGTCCAGCAAAGGGTAAAATCTGGTAACTCTTCGACTGGTAGGCCTATATGGTAGCGTCTTCTTATAGGCCTAAGTGAATTGAGAATTAAACAACAATTTTATCTTTGCATCTATCTAGTATCTATCTGTTATCTACCCATCTGTCTGCTTGTCTTCAATGTATCTATTTACTGACTATTTTCAATGTGTTCACTTAAAATACGGTACTACAGTTGCGGTTTCTCATAGGCAATGCGTAAATTCATATTAATAATTATCAAAAGAATTCGGCCTATGCATAATAATTATCAATGTTTCATTTATCCGGATAATTCACTTGAGGATTAACGAGGCTTCACATACAGAAGAATCAATAATAAAACAAATAAATAAGCTGAGATATAATAATTCCTGAATGTGACTAAACAGGTACAGGTCATACAATTAAAGATATTAAAGTACTAGATGGTTTTGAATTTCCCATTATCCACATCTTGATTCCGGTGGAAGACTCATAATGATAAAGAATCTGAATAGCTATTTTAGATAATATCAAACACTATTAAAATTAATTTTACATCGGAAGTAGTTATCTGTTTAACTTAAGAGAAAGGCTATCGTCGGTGTACTTATCATACAGAGTGGAAAGGATCTGTAATACACTTATTTAAATCGCCCGACAATTACCAATCATTTACTCACATCCCGACTGCCGACTTAAAATTCAGTTTTTCTCCGTTAATAAAATCCAGGACTGTTCAATTCAATGCATGATTTAACTAGAACTAGAATCTTGAATGCTAAAAGATCGAATCAGGGACAATTCTTACGCCAAGTCATATATTAAAGCGACCTCTTCAAGTTTTACTCACCATTTATACCATATGTAAGCACCGGGGCCAGTGCAACAAATCTCTAGTCGCTGACTGTATGTCTGGTAATATATAATATTACCGATGATGCAATAAAATTGTGTGTGTGTGTGTGTGTGTGTGTGGTTGTAATTAAGCTTCAACAAGCACTGTGTGACGACTTAGATAGAAACATGATTTTATTGTTGCTTTGATAACAATAACTCAAACTAAATCTACGAAAATGAGCCTAAGGTAAACTCAAGACACTTTTTATTGTTATCAAGATAAATAACCACGTCGGAGATTCTAATGTTGCCTAACAAGCAACCACAGAAGTATTTTCCTATCAAGTTTTTTATTCCATGAACTAAAAATATACTCTAACTTCTTAAATGGCACAGGTCTAGATATATATACAAATTATATAATCTAAGAGTGTTTGCGACCATGCATGTTTTCCTGCCGGCGGACGTGTTTGACGGTAAAATCAAATGATTCTTTAGTCGGTCTGTCTTTGCTGATTAATTCATTAAAGTCTATCAATATATCTTTCATCTTCATCTTTCGATTGTCTACCCATCTGTTTATAGGGGCATACATATAATTCTAAAATGTTCATTGTGAAGGATTAAAATTCAAATGATATATCAAAATTTCAAAAATACTATATCTATCTCGCTTATCAATCGTTTTTTTTATTTCTGTCTATCTATCGGTTTTTATTCCCGTCTATATATCGTTGTTTATTCCTGTTTATCTATCGTTTTTAATACCGCTTATCTTTCGTTTTTATTTTCGTTTATCCTTCGGTTTTTCTGTGTAGCTGGCTATATATCCATCAATAAATCTGTTCATCTGCTAATCTTTCTTTTAGACTTAAGTATAAACACTTAACTGTCCAATTCTTGAAATCAAACAATAAAATTGATGCAAAATCACAATTATCTAAACAAGAGTTTCACAACCCGTGGGGAAGTAAAATCACAGTAGCGTTATCGGTATAAAGAACTGTGGAGAATTTAGTTCATCTTATCAATAAAAGTCGTAACATTTGTTAATGTAGCGATACATAGCCTACCTCTACAGTAGTGCCAAAGGAGAAGCACATATACAGCTCATTTTGATACAGACGTTTGTACGTGTAATCGGTATGAAGCACATATACAGCTCATTCTGATACAGACGTTTGTACGTGTAATTGCTATGTCTATTTTTACGGAATATTCCATATCATCCAATGTTTTTCGAGTTTATATATACACAGAATCAATATTGGATTTATATACCAAACCTCTATAGGAATACGAAAGAGCATTAGTGTCTAGAGCCGGTATATAATATACCGACAATATTTATATTGTACTCGCTGGGTAATTATATGTAGTGTCATAGCATAGATGAGGCACGGCTCTCGGTGATAAAGGCACACGATATGGTGAGTACTATCCATATATACATATATAAGACGGTATATTCGTATTGCATGGCTTATCAATTATTATAATTACCCATTCATGAATTTTAATTTTTTTTTCTTTATGATGTTTTATCATTTTACCATTATCATACTTATTTATACTATGCTTTCGACTATTCTGTCTTTACTTCTCTACTTTTATAGTTCTTTCTTTATATTGTACATTTTAAGCAAAACTATCACAGATAGCACCATGCTTTTATTTAGGATAATCCATTCCTTAGCCTGATATATAATTTCCGGAACAAGAATTAAGACCAGTTGGGTTATATCTACTTTCTTATTTCCCGTCTAACTAATACCTGTCGCAATGCGACATCTCTTTTAATACGTTCGGAAATACCAGTAAGGTCCAGATAAATCCGCTGACTCTTAAATGTTCGTCAAAATATACAGTCCAGCTTCACCAGAGAAACAATTAATTTACATTAAGCATTGTAAATGACACGTTTCAGAGATTCAGACAATTCATTTATCCGGACAATTTGCTTGGCAACGTTTATGTCACATTACAACGGAATGGGTGGGAAATATATATAATATAGTCTTATTTCTTTTGAATAGTCACAAAAGAAAAATGGGCAAAATATTTCAAGTTTCAAAAGACATTACTAGCAACGACAAGGCCTTCATTATTCAGTCAAAGGACTAACAGACATGTAGTGCATCAATTAATATGTTATCTAGATTTGACTTAAATCAATGCATCAAAATAGGTTTTGTAAAAAAATATCAAATCGGCTAGGGATTCAACAAGACATTATCTACATCAAAACTTCAAAAAGTGTACAGAGACAAAAGTCAACATGTGGTAAAAATAGCAAGGCCGTCATCAGTTACTCAAAGCTAGAAAATGGAGAATATTATATCTACAGACAATAAGAGAGATACTTCTGAGTCTAACTTAAGTTACATAACTATGTTAACAATATGATGTGTCTTATGTGAATATCAACATATATTTTTTTTCAGACATACATTATAAACTAAAAATTCGAATATTAATATCAGCATGATAAACATTATGTTTTTAAATACGGTATTCCAAAAATGTAACAATGATCCAGAAAATTTTATGAACGTTTGAATGTGTTCAGAACAGGTGTCAGTTCTTCACACGAACGATAAGCGTATGCTGGAATTACTCAAATATTGCAAAACAAACGAATGTGCATATGCCTAGTGATAAAGAAGAACTACAAATTGGTAGTGAATTGAAAAGGTAACCTACAGGGAGGTAAAACACTTGTTTCGTTGCACGTTACCAACGGGGAGTTATAAAACACTTTTCTCATTACACGTTACCGATTGACAAATAGAAAAGGCTTGTCTCCTTATGCGTTACCTACGGGAAGTTAAAAAAACACATGTCTTAGAATGCGTTACTTACTAGAGATAGAAAGCATTGGTCTCCTTTTGCGTTATTAATGGAAGGTGACCTGAGCTAAAACTTACTTGTATATGTCCCGTGTTGTACACATACTTGTAATTAAGGTAAAATCAATCTATATTTGCCATTGAAACGTGTCCCCTAAAACAGGAAGGGACCGTAATCCTAGGAGTAACAAATATACTGTGACTGCACTCTTTCTATCCGTCAAACTCCAGGAGAAAGTATGGAGAAATGTACATCTCGCATATACAGCATATTCATAGTTAGATAACAATATAATCGGAATACCTCACGTCAAACGCCCTCACTACAGTCGCATTGGCGGACGTATATTACCAGACCTCTATCATTGCTGTTTTATTTGTACTCTCCATACTCCAGGAAGACTTACGAGGTAATTAAGCGTTTAACCTTTTAGCTGATTATACGTCTGAATTCCCTTGGTAGTTCCCATAACTACTTATCTCAGAAGTACAACGTAGTGCCAAATCTTCTGATTACTGTATGCTATTACTATACATTACGAGGCTAATGCAAATTAAATTACTCACACCGCGATAAAAATAACTGCCCTCCCTGATCTGTAATGGCAGTTGTATTCCTCTTTGTAACATATCATTTTCTCTCCGAAAATGCCCATATCAGCTTATTACAAAGACTTCTATATAGTTTCAGATTAAAAGTCAATGAGAAAAAGAAACAATGCTTAAGTTTAAAAAGTTTGAAGATGCACTACATGGCAGCACAGGTGCTATTTTCTTATTTTAGACTGAAGTTTTAAATATTACATAATTCAATTCAGTGTCGAAGAGGGATTTTACACGCGTGTCTGTACACAGTGAATTTCGTATTTGTGTAGTTATAGACAAACAGTTGCTTTCTGAACTATTTGTTTACCACTGTGTTGCAATCCATTCTCTTAATTCTTTCATTTATTGAATGTTGATTTTTTCGACTTGATAAAGTTCGTTCGATATATTCCTTCAATTGAATTAACATATGTCATATCGCCAGTCTCGGGTTAGGTGAATAACAGGAACCCCTAGATCATATCTACATGTAGTATAGTATACCGGTCACTTATGCTACTTACTCATTACTCTTTTTTATGCAAAACAATCGACAAAGTCTTTATCGGAATACCCTACCATCCTTTTTCTCGGCCTCAGAATCAGACTGCAATTCGACGTTTGTGAGCCTTCCTATAGATTTTACGATTCACAAGTCAAAGATCATCCGACGATCTACTGGTACAATGATTATAAGCTCAGTCTAGAATACAGCAGCAGTTTCCATATCTATGATCTCATTATGCATTCTTTAAGTAAAATGTAAAATCTGTAGTCTTTTCCTGCAATTGTTTACGTATCAATGTGAATGAAAGAGTTTTGAGCTGGGCGTTAAACAGTTATTTTGGAGTAAAATTTCAGGGATTCATAGGATATTCAAAAGTCCAGAAATAAAATAATTCTAGAGGAAAGATGGTCATTCACGAAAAAAAAACCCAGATTAGATATAAGATAGATCCTTAGAGTGTGAAAGACTACATAGAGTGTTAGTGTTTGTGTCCTATAATAGCACGTGTCTCCTTCTGATGTACCCGGCACATGTACCGTCTACCACTTATATGTGAGAACAAAAATCCAACAATTACAGAATCTGATAAATCCTACATCAGAATACCTCGGTAATCTACTCTGATACTAAGTATATATGTAATACTATCAGCTAACGTAATAAGCATGTCATCTTGTCATAAAACATTTACAGATAGAGGGTCTAATATCTGAAAGTTACAACTTTACGTGTAAATGCGTCACTTAAAATATGTCACTTTGATCGGAAACGCTCCTTGTAATGAAAGCTTCATTTTGTACTGTCGTAAGACTTGTACGATTAAATGGATAAGACTCTAGGTTTACAAAGACACAAATATTTAAAGAAATTTAATAACAGATATAAGCGTCTATCCATGAATTGTATACTATACCTTTGCAACTAGTAGTGTTTCAAAAATTCTCAGAAAAAATATTTATTGAGGTTCAAGCGATGTTCGTTCATAAGTTTTTATTTTATTTTTTTTTTCGAGAGCGATAGTCGTCATAGTTTATAGACCGTCTTCAATAAATGGTGTTCTGGTTATATTCAATAGGAGTTTAGTCCCTTTAGTTTAAATTCCTAGTTTGATCAACCGCACGATTGGTTAACCAGCCTTTTTGTATTCTCTTAAAGAACTTTGATGGAATGTATTGAGTTGTACTTATCACACACGATAAGAGTTTACATAAAGGCAAAACATTGTAAATCTTAACTTGAAAACAAAAAGAATTTAACTTTGTAATGAAAATTTACTTCAGTAATTTGTACAAAACATTAATACAAGCAAAGGAAACCTAAACTAATTCTTTCAACCCTTCCTGACCCTAACCCTTCTTCTCCGTATTTGGTATTAAAACAAACTAATTCTATCAACCCTTCTTCTTCGTATTTGGTATTAAAACAACCTAATTCTATCAACCCTTCTTCTCCGTATTTGGTATTAAAACAAACTAGGCTATTTTCCATTTGTATGGTTTCTCTAGTGTAAAGTAGTGGAGGATAATCGCCATTTCATTGCCATTTTTCCACATAGATGTAAATTACTCACAAATCTAAAAATAAAAAAGTTGAATCCTTAAAATTATACCTTGTCTCTTTAAATTTTATCAAGACATTGAATATAGAGCTGACATATTCAACGTAGTTAACGATTGAACACAGATAAGTTGAACGGCGGATTAGCTTAACGATTTGATCCAGTACATCGCCGCAAAACATCGAAAAAAGAAACGTTAAACCATTGCTTTATCTAATGTGTTTAGAGCTATTACGATATTCTTCGAGGATTTAACCTACTTAATGACGTTTTGCTATGTTCATGTTGGCCGTGAATGAGAGGTACGAGAACAGATGTATTTGATAAATCATCGAATGGAGAGGATTTATTGACTTAATTATGGAGATAATATTTACTTGTTTAACATACGTTATAACATACGTATGTACATTTAAAATCTTTGTTACATTATTGCCTATGTTTCCAAGTTTTATCTAATTATATAAGTATGTCTCCTGACATTTATCATGATAGTCAAGGAAACTTCGAATCAATATACATGTATATGTTCATAAAAAATAGTTTAGAATCGAAATTTGCAATTCGCTGTCAATTATCTTTTAGAAATCAAAGAAATTGAGAAAAACTCGGTTAGTTACATAGCCCTCTTCCCTTTGGCTTTATTCCAGGGTGCTAGTTTATGAAGAATAGTCTCTTTGTATTCAATGGTTCGTCATGTTGAATTACCTGCTTATGTATACAGATCTCAGTTAAGGTTGGACAACTCGTTTCATTGAAAAAAACTTAAGTAAAGGTCGTGCGCTCGTTTGTATTCAAGTAATCGGTGTATTTTTTGCTTTTGTGTCTTGTTTTATAATTATTAACATTCTGAGCTCATATATTTAACGTTTTTTAGGTCTATAGATTTTAGAGTGACCAATGTCGGTGCTATTGAGATGACAACAATTATAAAGTACCTACTGAGCTACTGGTGTAGGATCGGGGGCTTCTGTGGTTTACACGTAGTATGAACCTGAAAATAAACTAAAACAGTGTACTAAGAAATTGAAGAATCAATGATCCGTTGGGCTCTAGACAAAATCCTGTCCATCCCCTAATAATACAATTGAACAAACGCACATTCTCGTAGGTGTACTCTTCGAGTTCGTTTGACTCAAGGTGCGGCCGTACTCTCGTGTTTTCTCTCCATCCAAATGTTTGAGCTACAAAACAAGATCCTTACTAATTCTGCACACGGGCCATTAGGAGAAAAGTAAAAGTAAATTTTAAAAATTGAGATTTTCAAATTATCAATTTAACCTTCTTCCAACCTGAATTCCTAAATGAGGAAAACGTTTTAAAACCACACGACACCTATCACGTCCCAAAATCACCTGACGAATAGGGCGTAAAGCAAGATTAAACATCTTAATCAAATTGAAATAAACCAGAACCATTTCCTGCTACCTGCACTTCATTTTTTTTGTCGCAGATTTGTTCAACCCCTCTAAAGCTGTCATTTAATTCGTCAATGCAGACCTATGCGAATCGAGAGAAACTAAAACATACACGTGAAACTGAGTCCCATCCGCAATGGACGATGTTATTTTGCACTAAAAAGCCCTACAAACTGGTAAATAAAACAGAAGATTCAATGATGTAGGCTATATGTGAGTTCACGAACTGTACGTGACATGGACATGACAAGTTTGCCATGTGAAGTTGACAGATCGATAAGTTCTTCATTGAAACTTTTTACACATGACACATGTTTAAAATTAGATAAAAGTTAAATAAAAAAAATTCCCTCTCAAGAGAAATTGTTGTTTAAAAAATCGAATGCAAGTAATAATGTTGATATCTGACAAGGTCTGTAACCGTTTTGGTAGCATTAATGTCCCGGATGTACAATTTTTTCCAACTCGATCTTTGACCTGCGCCATAAGTTAATCGTGCAACTCGTCTATGTTGCTGTCATTACCTAAACAAAATTCAGAATAAACCAACGTAGACTTGGATGTGTTCAGACAGAAAATTACTAATATGTACTCGCATCATTGTTTTCAAATGACATCAAAACAAACAAAATAACTCCTTATCAGAACATCTGAACTCACAAAGCATATAACATCAGGTTACCGGGAACAGAAAGCATATACATGTATACATGTATATATATACAATGTAGGTGCAAGACACCAAGAATCGCATATAGATGTTATAAAGAATGTCATTAAAGGTCAAGTGTCTTAAAATGTTATACGTACAACGTTACAAAACTGTCATACACTGATGTTTAATCGTAAACAATCTTAAGCTGTCTTATCAATAACATTATAAGATTTCGAATCTGTCTTTTATTAAGTACCATGAATGGTCTTGTAAAGAAAACAAAAAGTTTCCATAACTGTCTTTCATAAAATATTATTATGTCATAAGTGACTTTTATAATATATGTATATCATAAACTTATCTTTATAGAATATCATAAATTGTCATAAGGAGCTGATACGGGATAATAATAATTTATATTATTACTTATGAGAACATGTGTACCATTATGATTATATTAATTATCATTGAGGGGTGACCAATTACAGAGTATCTTACTTAAGATAACCTCACACCGTCAGAGAAATTTTGTGCAATCATATAATTATATCCATTATCAGAGAGAGATAACCAATATCTAGCCTGAAATGGCCGTGCATTCGTCTTTCACTTGTTTTGTTGATGAGAGATGTCATCATTTTTACAAGATTTACACATTTGTGCCACCAATTAACAAGCGGGATAATACCAGTTAATGCATTGCTGTGAAGAGACTGCTTTCAAGTGGTGTGAGGTTATAATTATTGTCAGATTTTGTTCAGGCTTCAATGTGTAGTTTCTTAATCAAAATTCGATAAACCAAATTATATATGCTATCTATCGTTTAAAGTGCAATCGATGCATATTATGTCATTTTTTTTTAATTAAGCTGTCAGTCTCCCTCAGAGAATGGTTAATTTATGAATTTTTCAGAAGTAAACTGTGTAAAAGATATAAAGGTATCGCGAGACTCATGTGACAAAGCTTACACAGAACTTAGCAACGGTGCATACACGCTGTGTAATAGTTGAGTAGAATATTTGTGATTAGTATTCATAATCCTTTGTAAAGTAATACAGAAACGTTTTTATAATTTAAAAAATTGGATTTTGATTGTTTTATAATGAATATACCGTAGATGTTAAGATCTGTACATAGTGTAAATGTATGTTAATTTATTTTAGTGCGACCTGTAGTGTTTAAAGGTTTACTTATATACAATGTAGTTGACTTGCATTGTTAAACTACAGTGCGCTTAAATAACAAGTCTCTCAATAATTACAATACAGTCGAGCCTCATAAGTCCGGACACCTACGTTCCCAGGCAAATCGTCCGGATTATTGAAGCGTCCGGATTTCTGAACCTTACTTTTCAAATGCCGAAATTTTATACATCACCCTCTTTCAAACAGGCCTAAATAAAACACTTTTTATAATACATGTACAAAAATTAATATTTGTTAATGAGTAGAAAGCAACAATATTATGTATGATAAATCTATGTCATTTTATAGCACAGCTACTTTAAACGTTCTTAAAACAACAAAGTTCAAAAATGCAGGAAAGGCTGAAAAAAAAATAAGACTCAAATGCCGGACTTGGTACTCCAATATTGCTTTTTGAGTAAAACAGACCAGGCAGTATTTCATTTGTGTTTTTCCTATCTTACTTTATCAAGCCAGACATGTAGATTATAACCTATAGACATATACTAAAAAATGATAAATCATCAAATGTTGGATTAATAAGTAATAACCCTGTTGAACACATCACACCATTGATCCAATTATCAATCTTTGTTTAATGACCAAAGGTGATTATTGCTTGTACATATTTAGTCCAATTCTTAACCATTTACGCTCTGTGGTTTTGAAAATTTGTTGATTGATCAGTCTTTCACTGTCAGGATTATTGGGACAAAATGCAATGCAAAATGAATATTTGTTGTAAAAATTGACTGTCCGGATCCGGAACCTGAAAATCCGGATTAATGACAAAAAAAAAAAATAGCGCATAATATTCTGTGCCCAGAAAATTTTGTCCGCAAGGTGAAGCGTTGGGATTATTGGCGTCCGGATTAATGAGGCTCGACAGTATATAGTTCCCTTGCATAACCAGTCTTTACAATGGTTCACTCACAAAACAAGTTTTTAATATGATCTACTTAGGATATGAATATATAATTCACTTGCATAAACTATATATACTGTAGAAAAATTATAAGTCTATACTAAACTTAAATAAATAGTCTATACTATAGTAAAATAACCAGTCTGTTGTAAAATAGCCAGTCTGTTTTAAAATAACCAATCTATACTATAGTAAAATAACCTGTCTGTTGTTAAATAAGCAGTCTATACAATACTAAAATAACCAGTCTATACCTTACTAAAATAACCAGTCTATACTATTGACCACTCACATAAAGTCTATGCTCTAGTCACATAACTGGTCAATGTAATGGTAACATTACCAGGCTATTTCGTGATCAGCTAAGATCACTCGTCTATATCATTCTCCAACGGGATTACCAGTCTATATAATAGTCCTCTGAGATCGCCTGTCTATACCATGGTCCAATGGGATCAACAGTATATACCATTGTCCACTGAGATCACCAGACTATACCATGGTCCACTGGGATCACCAGTCTTCACCATGATCCATTGAGATCATCAGTCTATACCATGGTCCAATGGGATCAACAGTATATACCATTGTCCACTG
>JACSZP010008296.1:0-23025 GCA_016161895.1 Pinna nobilis | reverse complement strand
CAGTCAATCTTGTTTTGTTGTACGCATATCCTTTGACATTTTACAGCTCTACTTGTCACTTCTAATCCAAATGAATAAGCGTAGGCTATTCTTCAGGGTCTTTTCGGGACACACATTCAGTATAACTGTATGTATTCATGTGTAGTTGATTTTAGCTCCAGAAAGGCGTATATTACCTGTTCGAAAATGATTGTTATGTCGTCTTCACCGATTTTTAAGAGAATTTGTTTCTCAATTATATCATCTCAATTTGACTCGCAGCGGGTGTAACCGGTCAGGAGGGGCAGGTTACTCCTTCATGACACCAGGTCCAACCTCTAGATTGTCAGAGTTCCGTGTTTGTCCAATATTCACCAAATTTATATATTCCCTCGAATATCCAGGCAATTGATACCTTGGTATACATGAGTTTCATATTTATACATTTAAGTGACTTACCGAGATACTAGTCGTTTCGCACAGGCTACATTTATTAGGTAGTGACTATTTCATCTTTATTTCTCTTATTTTTTAATGGTATGTAATATATTATTTGCTCTTACCCTTATCGCTGCTACTGAAGCAAAAAAAAAAAAAAAAAAAAAAAAAAAAAATTAATACAAATATTAGACTGCGTAATATGACTTACCCGATTACAAAATAATTAGCTGTCAACGTTTTATCATGGAGTTAGCTTTGCATTTTAAGGTTCAATGTCCCATCTAGATACGGATGCCCCTCTCAAGTATTTCAGAAGAAAATTTGTGGTATCGGTTCTTGGTTTGTTGTTTTGTCGTTTAACATCCCATTCAAGAATCTTTCACTTACATCGATACGTGCCCTAATGCTGTTAAAGTGAGACAAAATTTGCCTATGCTCGGCAGATACGGTCTTAGAGCAGGAAGGTTTTTTTTATCATGTGCTGACAACTACTTTGACACGTGACTTCGATTTTTACTGTCTCATTCGAAAAACAGGTACAGCCAACCGCAGTTTGGCTCAGATTTGAACCAGCGACCCCACGATCAGAAGGCCTACACACTAACCACTAGGCCACGGAAGTTCCGGTATCAGTTCTAAAGGCCAAAAAAAATACAATTTTACTTAAGTACGTGTTACTTTCTATCATAAGACTAGAGTAACGAAATATCTTTGAAACAGATTAAAAGTTTCTCAGATAATTATAATTCATAGAATTTGAATTCCAACTAGAAATAAACTTAAATAAAGGTCCAAATGTCAGATACGCAGGACTCTCTAAAATATAATGAGATATTAACAAAAATCATGACACTGTTGTGTACTTACGTTCTGCGATGAAAGTCGTACTAAAGCTGTTGTGACAAGAGTTAAAACGCTTCTGAAGTGTAAAAGTGTCTGCTGCAATTCAAGAATAACTGTTCATTAATGTAATATATATATATATATATATACATATATTGTTGGAATTTTTGGACTATATATATATATATATATATATATATATATATAGTTTAAAAATATGTTCACTCTTAAATCTTGTGAAATTTGCGTTGCTTAGTAGTGTTATTCAGATTTAATGACCACTTCTCATATCGTAATAGCGATAAAAATGAAAATTGAATTTATAGAATTCATCTTACCCATATCATTTTGAAATATTCGGTTCGTTACTCTCTAAAACCCATATATAATGTTACCCTGAACACAAGCAATACGAAAATGAGATGAAAACAAACAGTATTTGATTTATTTTCTTTATGACCCGTCCAGATAATATAGATATTGACCATCGACTAAAATGATCAATACATGAATTGTAGTAAAACATTTTTAGCTATAACTAACATGTAAACAGACTAAAATGAATTTAATGAATTTTCTGTCAATCATCTATTTGAAATCTGATAGCAAATGAGAATGAAATTGATCTTTGTTAATTACTAAACAAACATCATCCTTGGGATTCAACACTGAACGCCATTGGATTGCCATGACATGACAAATCTAATACAAATACAACAATCAATTTTATGATTTTGTATACAAACATTTAAGAAAGTGGTGAAGGAACCGTATTCAAAATTCAGCAAACATATGTACAAAAAACGTCTGTAGTTAAAATTACATTTAAGTGTGAGAAATTCGAGTTCCACCGATAAGTTCCGTTTTCTATACGCAGACCATTTACAAATCACTGTTACCGCTAAAGGAACAATTGTCCATTTTCTAAAGTATTAACTAAAAGCTTCACATTTATTGTCTAATAGGAGGTATGCCTGATGATGATAAGATGCGAAGTATTTGTTTATAAGACATGGAATTGTGATATCCATATCTGCTAAACTCTTGACTTCGGCACTACGAGGGTTTTATAGTTGAAACGATGATCCTCATTGAACAAGACGGAATCCCCTTTCTAAGATATCGGATGTTATCCTTGAGTCCGACTTTTGACAGTGACTACATTTTGCTAGTCATATCAAGAACACGTGATATTTTCAAACGAAATCGACATTTTACCGAGCTGGAGGGTTTCCGTTTAACATTTACGACGGATGTGACATGCCAACAGGCGACGCTGACTCCACAAAGACACCTGTTTCCCTCCCGTTATAAATTTGCAGTTGTCAAGCATAGGCGAAATTTGTCGCCCTTCATCGTCACACTGTGACGTCTCCATATAAGTGTAATTTTCTTGAGTGGGACGTTAAACAACGACAAAACAAAACAACACAAAACCAAAAAAAAAAACCCCAAAAAACAACCCCCCCCCAAAAAAAAACAAACAAAAAAACCCACCGAAGTGAAAGATATACATTTGTTGACATAGCCATTTAGTAAATACGGACTTGGATATTATGTCCATTGCAGTGTTTCTGTTGGATGCCAGTATGCGGGCATTTCTGATCGTTGATTGATTATTGCCAAGTACCAATACTTGCTGACATATTCCATTCTACCCTTTACTTTACTTTTTGTTCGCTCAGAAATCACACTGGTCTTTTGTTGTTCAGAATCACAAAACACACAAATCATTTAAAGTGGGCACATCTTTGCATGTTTTATAGCAGATAAAATCCGTTGACGTTGAATTAGTTCTCGATGAGAATTTCTCGGGGACACATTTTGTTTGCATACTCTCACCTGCGCCCCAATAAAGTATCCAGGTACTGACTCTCATCACGTTTATTTTCGATCAGAACGTTTAAAGAATATACCATCAATCTACTCAAGATACTTTCGGTATTGACGCAAGCATTTAAACTCATATTCACTTTTCTTGTACAAAATGTATTGTTTTCCAAAATGAAAAAAAAAAAAAATCCATATTAACAACACTTTATTGTTGGCACTTACAAGTGGTGTGCCAAATCCATATCGATCTAACAAAAATCTATCAGTAATCAAATTTTGTTCGTCATGGGTACTGTGAAATCGCGTATTTCAGAAGTGGTATAACCCAGTCTCGGGTCTTGAAAAATTACTAAGAGTTGTTGGAACATTTCACGTCATAAAATTGGTTTTGTCAGAGAATTGAATTTTCACACTTTATACAACTATCCTTGACCAACTGCTATAACATCGACATTGAAAATTTATCGACAATGCTATCATTGTATTCAGAAAATTCAATTATTCAGTCATTCAGTTATAGCCAAATAAGGTTCATATTTGGGGAAAAAAATTATATCTCTAAAATGAATAAAGTACCCTGCAACAAGCGTAATCGGAATGCTGAACGTTTGATTGCTAACATTCTGTGGTGATGGAAGGGAAACATTTTGAGAAAGAATAGGATAATGAAGTATAAAATTCAGAACGAATAAAACCTGAAATAATTTATAGAAACAATACAAACAGAAAATAATGGAGGAATGCAACATCGTTTCATAGAAAATCTAGACCAGATAATTTTCACAAATGCAAAAACAATAGGGAAGGTAGAAATCATGATAGGTGGGCCAGTATTTACTATCAATAAAATCCCACCAATTGTTGCCAAATTCGTTTGTACCTCTGAAAGTAAATCCGTCAAAATAGGTTACCTGTCGATACATGTACTGTGTGTCAGCCTTTATTCTAAATATGTATTTTGAGTTTTGAGATGCATATACATTCAAATTAATATATGAATATACAGCCTTCGTGTATTGGTGTGGTAAGGTATTACCAAATTTTGTATATATTCTGTCTTACTTGTTTCATAACAACTGTTAATTCGTTCTTAAGATACTAATTTTGGCTACGGATTACTCCATTTTCTTGATCAACATATAAGACTCACAGCGGGTGTGAAGGGTCAACAGGAGATTACTCCTCTCAGCCACAAACGGTCCTTTTCACAAAGAATCTTATGATAAGGGCAATTGTAGTCGTAACTGAATGAAATATTACGATTGTTTATTTGACAAATTCTAAAAAGTAATTAAATAAATAAAGTCACATTTGTAATTAATATCATTCATGTACATCAAATGCCATCAGCATTCGTCAATGTTATCGTAAAATGTACAACATATAAACAATTGAAATATTGCTAACCTACGATTACGTGTGATTTTGATCGTAAGTTTTTTTTGTGAAAAGAGCACCTGATTCTTCCTCTGGTTTTCTCAGGGGTCATTGTTTCCTCAACTCTTTATTTTGCATTCCTCATGTGAGATGTGATATTGATCACAATTTTTTTCCTTGATCTTTTTATGTTCCTCTCTGAGCGAATGATAATCTGGTATCTTTTACTTCTGTACATAAATATCTCTCATACTGAACTTGTCTCGGGAGCTGACCTGAATCATATGACATTTTTGAAGGTGCAAGTTTTGAATCAGTATTGTATTATGTTTTCGTTTATCCTACAGCCAACACTACTATAAAGCGTCGGTCACAAATACTTCACACAGTCTAGAGAATATTTGGGGTTGAACTTGTTCTAAAACTCATGCATTAAAAGTAGGTAAAATGAACACTGACAGACACTGATTCATCATTTACACATGGACCTTTGGAGATGTAGAGGTGGGATCAGGTGCCAAGGAATCTGTGCAGTGAATGGCTGTAGAGATGAATAACACACTTCTCAAGTGGTGAAAAAAAGGGGAGCAGATAAAAATAGAACAGGCCATTGCCTGAAGATTTAGTGATTGTACGGTTGCTTCTGGTCGGCATAGAAAAAGGCGCATAAAAATGCCTCCAAAATACCACTTAGAATGGTTGCGGAGAGACATGAGTATTTGTTTACAAGTGTGGTTGTTCATCGGACGAAATAAGATCTGCCTGGAATAAACAGATCCTGAAATGTCAAAATGAATATTTTTCAGAGTTTGTTTTTATTTATGTATTTTGGTTATAAAAAGTTGTAGTATCTTCACCGGTTAATCAATCCAGTTTTAGATATTATCTGATATATCTCCAGATGTAATGTGCATGTACTTGAACAATCTTCTATATGTACTGAGCTTACCTATGGCCAAACACTAAGAGTATCCGATATTGATTTGCTGCACTTGCTATGATTAGGTCAGTAGACTTCATTACAGCAGTTAAATACATGAAGTAAATGTGACTGCACACACAGTCAAATCTTGCTAACTAGACCTCCTAGATAACTGGCAATATTAGTCAGATAGACGTATAGGAATTAAGCAGACTATTGAAAGATGCATTTTTACAGTAGATAAATTAAATCTTTCGAAAGTGTTGTGTCAAAATGGCGCAATGAATATTTGATACTGTGAGGCCATTATTAAAGTCATAATAACCAGAATGTAGCAAATGCCCGCAAATATGTCGATATATGTTAGTCCTCAAGACTATTTACCTTATTTATCGAAAATCAAATATATTGTTTAAAAACATCTCAAAGAAGTCGTTATAACAGATTTTTCAACATGTATGAAGCCTAAGGCCAATTTGTTGTTGTCTCACTCGTAGTCACGATACAGTTTTTCCTGACGGCAGCCATGTATCATAGGGGTACCATGGTGTAGTATTGGAACCCGGAACAATGGTTGAGAACCAGTGATGAAAGAGATGATTGCAATTATCATTTTGTGAAACTTACAATGTTTAAGTAACATCCCAGTAGCACATCGAATGGTTTATACATCATTTAAAAGAAATTCAAAAGCATGTGATTTCTATCAGGATTTCCTACTGCTGACAAAGAAGCTGCGGAACCAAGCGGTCCTAATAATTTGATTGAATTCTTGACTTCGAAGATATAAAATTCGCCATCATGACCTACTTGACCGTTTCGAATATCTGTGTCACAGATGATCAGAGATATGTTCCGTTTGTCGTTATCCTGATCCCGTTCTTGTTTTTCTCGGTTATGAATAGTACCAGTTATATGTTTCCGAATTTGTAAAAAGAGAGACACTACTGGTACCGCGCTAGAATTATAATTTGCCCATTCTTCCGGAACACCTGAACTCATCTGGTTCTTAGAGGCATTCGTGTAATTCTATCTCCCGTATTTTGTGTTTTGTGTGCTTAATTATTTGTAGCATTTCCTCTTTTCGTTCGGCTATGGTATCATCTGTCACGATCAATAATTTTAAATGCCCAATGGAATCTTCAATCTTCCTGTTTTATCAAACAATTTACACATGTCGTAAAACATTTGCAAAAATGACTACGAGATTGCTGACAGCATCTTCATCGTTTGGTATATTCTCACTAATAAATTTACGTACTTGTCCAGAATATCGCTAAAATATATCTTAAAATTTCCATATTTTCCCGTTTTATGGTTTATTTTTGTTTTTAAACAATGCATCATTCCAAAATGATGTGAGTTAATATCAAAATCGATATATGTTGTTTCGAAAATCAATAAGAGTATTAATCAATATGGCTAAGAGTACATCCTTATCAATTTTCGCTGTTGAGATTTAAATGGCCGGACGGAAAGATAACGATATCCATACAGTCACGTACTGTGTTTGTTCCGTTTATCTCAGATGTAGTTTTTTCTTTATGTCATAATGTCTACCCAGTTCACACTTGAACATCATAAAATGTCAATATCGATTCATAATGGTTTATAAGACTCACCGAAGCGATCCGTCAGCCTGCTTATCCGTCTTTTTCTTGTCAATTTATCTAGCCGTCTGTGCTATCAATTGATCAATTCATTAATCCCATTCATTCATCCATCTGTTTCCGGACACCTGGTCCCATCCCATTAGGGATTTGCCATTGTTTTCCATGTTGAGTCCGTTATTATTCCTCAGCTTGTCATGTTTGTTGGGAGTTGGATTTTAAAATATCGCTGGGTACTTCTGCAATTTTATTTCTATCAAACTGCATTTTCACTTAGTCTATTTGTCTGTCTGTCTTCAGTCTAACCGTCTTAGTGTCTATATGAATATCTGTCTAGTTGTCTGCCAATACGTCTGTCTCTCAGTTGGAATATATTCGCAGGTCAGGATCTTTTTGTATTTCGTTTCTTAGACAACAAAGTTTAAGCCATATCCTACGACGCATAATTTTGATGATAGATCAAATGTTGTCTGAAAAATGCAATATAACATGCAACAAAATGTTTAAAGATAACCATATACCAATCACTGTAACACAAGAGAGTGGTACTTAAGGTAATTAATTAGTGAATCTCCTCATTGTAACTGTGTACAATGCACTCCCAAACAGTTTCACCCTTTTTAAATTCGCAAAGTCTCGTCCTGATTCCATTTGAAAAAAATAACGCTTTTAAATTCGCTCAGTTTTGAATTTACCCACTGACGATGAGGGCGAAATAGGCGAAAATAAAACGGGGTGAAATTTTCCCGAACTGTGTGTCTTTTTGACGTGAGACCCACTTGATCAGCACCGACGATGCTTGCCTAGATCTCCAATCAATATCTTCACACATTGTCCGGGAGTTTAAAAGGGCAAATTCTATGAAAAATCCTGTCCAGGATCGAACCGGGCTCCCCAACGAGTGTCCAATCTACCGACCTAGCTAATAACTTAGAATTCATATCAACAGACCGCTGAATTTTGGACTGAATTGTTGCCTGTGATCCACATGTACCCAAAGCGCACGTGTAACCATTGACATATATAAACAAGCCAACCAAGGTTATATCGGCGTGTTCCGTTTTTCCTACGTTTTTCCTATGGGACGGAGCAGACTGACTTTAAATGATTATTTCCTAATGCTAATGATTGCCTGCTTGATATATGGAATAAAACATGCATGTGATCACGAAAGGAAAGCAATGAAACGATCATGTAGTAGTCGGGCTCCCAGTAGAGTTTTCGATCAGTTTTTCTCTGTGGCGAATACTTTTCTGCATATTATTTCACAAATGTTATCCAGAACGGTTGGTATTGCATTTTTCGTCTTATTCCAAGGATATTTACTATCAAGTACCCGGATTAGCCTCGATATTCAGCTTTGGCTTTATATGTGTTGTTATCAATAAATCGTCACCTGTCAAGCTTAACAATCATCTGCTATCATTGCTTCTGCACGACATAGTGCACTGAGGCAATACTGTTATGTACACATGATGTTTTAATTCAGAACTAACTAAACCGACAGCAACTTATAAAATACAACTGGAACCTTATGTCGCACGACAAAAACTAGTGAATCTAGAGGACTTTTTTGCAGTGAATTGTTAGGACTGAGCGACGTAACATTTTGTGTGTGAATGCAGGGATCTTGGCAGCAAAACAAAGCATGGGCGGTGTACATTAAGGACATGACTATAATCGATGGAACAGTTGATCCAAAGAAATGATGAAGGGAGAAAATTACATAAGAAATTCAGAATTAGCCTGATATCGATATAACAAAGAAATGTTGAAATTGATATGAAGAACGAAAGGAAATTTTCTAACATTTTTGAGGAGACCGGGGCAACACCCAAAAGACATAATGGACGAGGGTTATCGGGAGACGAAGAGAAAATTCTCTTAAATGTCGGGGGTGTTCGCCACGAGACGCACGTGTCTACTCTTCGTACCATCACGAACACACGCCTCGCAAGACTTGCTGAAAGACATGTTTTGTCAGAGGATAAACAACTAGAGTACTTCTTCGACAGACATCCTGCAGTCTTCAACGCTGTCATAGATTTCTACAGGACAGGTAGGAAAAATAATAATGTTTTATTAATTTTCAATATTCGTACCTGTTTTATTCTTTATTATGTTATTTAGGTTTTACTTTAATTTTCGTACCGAGAAGTCGATATATTGATCAGCCACTACAGGTATTTTCAAAGTAAATAAGCCCAAGGGAATTGGAAGCTTAATGTCCATTAATTCTGGAAATCATAAGAGTGAATCTGAGCAAGTATCGGTATTTTCACAGTAAATATACCCTAGGGGAAAAGAAATAGTAATATCATTTAACTCTAAACATTTTAAGGTAAATGATTATAAAAGAAAACGTTTTTCATTTTGGAATGATAAAATATCGATAACACCGTATCGTTATGTTCAGTTTCTTTTTTATATACTCTCGTAGGTGATTGACAAAAGTTTTATTGCTACAGCAATATCTGGTTTGTGTGGTGTATCTGACAATAAAATGTCGATAATTGAGTGTGATGTTTCCGTTATATACGTATTGAACATGTTTTTAACTGTCAAATAAAACGTTGTCAGATTTTATGTTGTTTAACGTCTCATCTCGGAATATTTAAGTGCTTCCACAGCACCTTAACTCACTCCCAGTTTTGATGGGGATCGTGTTACTCTATTTTGGGTTTTACACGTCTTGTTGTCTGGATTATTGTTTGTGTTATTGTCTCTTTTTGTTCTTGCCATGATTTAGTTTGCTTTTCGATGTTTTCATTTTGATTGTCCCATTGGTATCTTCATCTACACCTTTTTAGTTATGTGAATGCGTCAGCAGGTTCCAGCGAGAGACTGCGAAGTTTAGCACGTACCCATCGTTATTTAACATGTTATTTTTTACATGTACATGCAAACCTCAATATACCAAAGGGGCTTATGTTTTGAAATTTACGTATGGTTGACGTGTGAAACTAGATTTCAAATACTCAGGAATGGGTTATCGAACAGTTGCCACCATTTGTAAAGATTCTTCTTTAACATTGTTCTCCCGCGCACGAATTGAAGTATTTATCCCATTAAACAAATTCGTAAGTGGTGACTTTTAAAAAACAAATAAATAATTGTTTTCTGTTCAAACAGAAAAACTTAATACACAATTAGGGTAATGGATATTGAAATGGTTTACCGTGTTGTATCGGACGAAATTCTCGGGATTGTTATGGAGAATGCCGGATGTAGCAGACTGACTGGGATAATGTCACCTGACAAACACCTGGTCTCTTTCCCTTTGTGATTCTCAATTTCTTTTCATGTTAAGGCTATTTTGAATCCAAACGTTTATAGTATAGGACTAGGAATTTTGTATATAAATTGACACTTTTTTATTCCCATCTTTATCTTTACTAAAAAAATGTGTTCGTCATTGATGTACATACATTTGTAATCGCGACTTAAAAGACACTTTGGGTAGATGTCCCTTGTTATCTTTCAGTCGAAATCCTAAAGCGTCTGTCACGCTATCAACGTTGCCAAAATGTCCCTTCGAAATGAAAACTAATCACCTATTTGGCACATGTATTCTTGGGGACGTGGGAGTTTGAAGGACAAATAAAAAATAAAAAAGCTATAGAAATTCATAACGGCCAATCAGATTTCGTGTTATAAGTTGTTGCAGTGATAACTTCTTTGGCACGTGCTGTTAGCATCAACATAGCTATAGTGAAACTTCTATCCTATCGCTGCGGCGTAACGCCCAACTCGAGTGGTTGTTTAAAAATAAATTCAAGTTTTACAACTCTGGTAAGTCGCTAGGGGAAATATGGTAAATTTTGAACCGGGCTGAATCCACCAAGGTGGAGATAAGGGAAACGAATCGGAACCTAGGGTTGCGAAGATCCATTTTACCGAACTCGAAGGTTTTCCGAGGAACATTTACGACGGTCGTGGCATGCCAACAGGAGACGCTGGCTCCTACCGTTAGGGCTTTTGCATTTGTTTTCCACGTTGAGACCGCTATTGTTCTAGACTTGTCATATCTTAAGGACTTGGAACTTTCGAATATCTTTTGATACTGCTTCAATTTTATCTAAAACCAGATAGACAGTATATATAATTCTCCAAGAATATCTTCTCCATTAGATTGTTTCTACCTCATTGGACTGTATTGCTAATTTTAGAGTCGTAATTTCGATTTCTCCCATGGAATTTCCCAAGAATTTTCGATAGTAAGGCTGACCTTGTTGTCTAACTGTGATAAGCCAAGATCAAAGGAGCTCGTTCGGATATCCTTACAATCATCGCACGCGCATTCCTACTCGACATCATTGCATCATATGACAAAAGGGGAAACATATCGTGTTTATCTAATGGATTATTCGTTTAATCTACAATAAAACTTAAGTAAAATTAGATTAAGCCAATGCTCTTTGTTCATTTTCTGTTATTTACATCGATTGATGAAAATGAAAATGGATTATAGGGCATATGATAGATGATACCATGTATAATACATTTCATTATTTGATTATGGTTGAAATAAAACGGAGGGGATCCTACTTTGTTCTAGATAAACTACATGGTGAAGGCGTATGCGTGTCTAACTCTGTGTAACGAGTGCCACTTAATTTGATTTTATGGACAAACCTTGTACATTAGTATTCGATCGTAATTCGTGTGATCATTATAGTGTTTAAGGGGGAGTAATGCGATCAGACAGATTGTTAATGGATTATAAACTACTAATAATGAAGACGACCCGGATGTCGGTAAAACCTACACATACCAGGATCAATATTAAAAGATCCGTTGTAATCTCGTAAACATTTGATTTACACATGCTCTACTTATACATGGTTTACTGTTACATCCATCACTAATTAGTCCTCCTAATTAGCTTGCCCTTTGAAATCAATAGAATTCCATGGCTGGCTCAGTCATATTCCAAAGCTCAGGTTTTCTATCAGGATGCACTTTTTTGAGGATCTGATGCGGTTGCCTGCCCATGTCTTTCGGATGAGACAGTAAAAACCGAGATTTCGTGTTACAGTAGGTTTTCGCACATTAAAAGAAACTTTCCCACTCAAGGACAATTTGTGCCGAAAATAGACAACATTTATCGCCATCACTTACTGACTTTTTATCTCTCACAAACGAGGAAGAAAAAACCGAGGTCCTGTGTGCACAGAGGGCGCTGGTAACGTTTAAAGGCCTGCTCAATGACCGTTAATGCAGAGCCTAGGCCACATGTAGCCTTTCACTGCATTGTGGTTACCACCCAATGTCAGTGAAATAATTTTGATAGGGAAATTAACAAAAAAACAAAAAAACCAAAAAAAACAAAACAAAAAACAAAAAAAAACAACAACCAAAAATACGATTAAAATCTCAAAATTTGCTGATCAGGGTGAAGATGGTTCTTATGCCCCTTTGCATGTGTGTATTTATGTTATCTTTCCTATATTTCTATACTTGTCTTGCATTGTTGACAGCAGTTTACACGTGCCATATCTATTCCCACGAACGTTCTTACCCGCGTGATGAGCTTGGTAATCAATATATCATACATTTTGGACAATGCAGCCGTACTTTTATAATTGTGCCGTTGATAACAGAATTGGTTAATCATGTTCTGTCAACAGAACTGCGGCTCTGAAGGACAAATTCAAACGTCGAATCTGCGGCCTACATGTTAATCATTTTAAAACCTCCAACACAAAATTACTTCAGAACAACATCAGAAGTTGAATCAATATGAAACTTTATCTTGGAAATCAGCACTTTGAAACGTGTCTGAATAGCAAAACAGCAATTAATTGCTATGCCTATAGCGAGTGTCTTATTTCAAGCATTGTTCAGCGATTTTATAGACTTGGTCCAGACACAGACAATTACTTTCCACTTATGCAGATATCGTCTGACTGTAAACAATTACTTTGAGAGTCAATATTTTTTTTTCTTCATCAAGAAAATCATGGGCAACTACACCGGCTTTTCACAATGTATATGTACATAGGTGAAACATGATATCAAATTATAGACTGACAGATAGCCACGTTATCATTCACTCAAATAGTTTACAAATTAAGCATTCCTGCCATAGTAGGTAGTGGTATTTCAAAACTCGAGAGCAGTTGCAAAGATTTTGACGGTGGCTGCAAACGGTCTTATAATTCTTTCCTGTAGGCCCCTAAGTCTTTATTTTTGTTCTTAATTACCCCCTACAGGACGGCTATTGATGATTTGTAAGTCCCTTAATGTTTGTCTGTCTGTTCATTCGTCTTTCTGTCTTGTCGTCCGTCAATCTATCACACTTCAGTATCTCAGATTTGTTTTCGCTTCCATTGACATATCAGTTAGAATTTTTCTCTTATATGTAGGCGTCACCGTGTGCCGGTGAAGGGCGACACATTTTACTACTATTTATTACTACTATGATTGGCATTCATTGCCGAAGAGCAGGGAGGGTTCTTTTACGCGCCAACACCTACTGTGACACGGGATCTCGATTTTTTCTTGCTCATCCGCAAGACGATAGCCACTAGGCCACGGTGACCCCTGACCTATCAGTAGTAGAGCTGTGACAATTTTGCTTTGATAATCTTATGATATGTTTTCCTGTTTTCCGGAGTTTTGTTTTGATGCCAAAGCAGATATTGCTCTGACCTGTAGGAAAAGTATTTCTATTTGTTACAGAATATCATTTACCTTCGTTCCGATTGACCTTTTTCAAGCAGAATTATGGCTTTTTGATGTTTCATAAAATTCCATGATATTTTCAGTCTCCCGGACTTACTTCATTGCTGTAGCAGATAAAGACCTGTAAAATTTATAAATGAGTGTAAATCAATCAATAGATCCAGCTTAAATTTTATCCGAGTAGGCTAATTTTAGAATAGTTATGACTCTTGAAAATACCGATAAATGACTTGAATAGCTATTTGATTTAACACTTGCTTGTGAAAAAGTTAAGAGCTTATAACAAAATAAAATTGAAGAACGATACTCGATGATCCAAGTCCTAAAAATATGATTAGTCAAGAAAAATAGCGGTCTCAACGTGGAAAACACCTGCAAAGTCCTGACAGGATGGGATCAGGTATCCGGAAGGAGTTAGCATCCGCTATTGGCAGGCCATATTCGTCGCAAATATTCCATAGAAAACCTACGAGTTCGTTCAACCGTCAATTTTGGTTCGGTTGAAAAAGTCATGTGCTCCTTACCGACCAGCAAAAATGACCATGTTCAAGATTTTTATCCGACATCCTGGAAAGGGGAACCCCATTATATTTAAATGAAAATAACAAATAAATCCCAGCTAAAAGAAAATTATGAAATGTCTTATCCAACCAATAAAATGTTAATTCAAATTTGAAAAAAAACAACAGTTGAAACTGTTTTTAGAAACCTTCCAAGGGAAGATAGAATTATGGGCACATATGACAGGTGGTCTCTTAATTCTGGTGATTTATATCGGAAAATCAAGTTAAAGAAGCAAAATTAAAGTCACATAATCTAAGTAGTCATCCGATTTACTGAGACAGACTGGACTGTAAAAATCTGTTAAACAAACAGACAAAGACGAATCTTGTCCGGACATCAATAATCGGGACACCACATTAAAAAAACAAAAACAAAACAAAACAAAAAATGAAATAAACAAAAACAAAACCAAAAAAAAAAAAACAAAATCAAAAAAGCAAAAAAACAAATACAAAAAAACACAAAAAAAAAAAAAAAACAAAAAAAAAAAACCCCACAAAAAACACAAAAAAAAAACAAAAAAAAAAAAAAAAAAAAAAAAAACAAAAAAAAAAAAAAAAAAAAAAAAAAAAAGAAAAAAAAAAAAAAACAACAACAACAACAACAACAAAACAAAACAAAAACGGAGCTGAGTTTTTAAATTGTATCTCCCTTTTTAAAAGTTTCGGCTAAGTGCTTAGTCCGCGTCTTGTATCTGGAAAATATACCTTGGAAGGTAAGGATCTAGATTAATATATGCGATGCATGAATCTTACTTATTTGTAAATTCTTTATTCAGGTGAACTACATGTTCCCCTTGAGGTTTGTGGAGCTGTAGTGAAGAGAGAACTAGATTTTTGGCAGGTGGACCAGTTTGCGATCAAATCTTGCTGTTGGCGACATTACCGACGAAATATTGAAAATAAGCGCATATTGGATTCATTTAATCGAAGCCTTCAAAGGGAACAATTTTCTCTGGACCTTGATCAGTTTGAAGGATGGAAAAAGTTTCAAATGAAGATGTGGTTGATTCTAGAATATCCCAGGACATCAAGAACTGCTATGGTAAGGCAATCAACAAAATGTTGTATATTATGTTTATGATATGTAAATATGCATAAATCATTTGTACAAATAAATTTTTATTTTATTTTAATGCCTGCAAAAAGACAAAAATGAAAAATAGCACAAATTATAAAGTTAACATAAGCACTTGCATGTATGGTTATTGATTGTCGTGTTAAATATCACATGCTGTAAAGAGATTTATGTATTTAGATTACGTCTAAACGCAAAATCAAATAAACATTATTTGTAAAATTAAAGCTGTCACACGATATTCGGACCTCTCATGGTTTCATCACTTCTATTTAAGGTATATGGTGTCGTTTCCTTGCTATTTGTGGTTGTCTCGATCTTGGGGTTCTGTTTGGAGACAATTCCAGAGTTGAGGCCAAAACTGAATTTGACAAAGCTCAATGGTACGTCCGGATGTAATGGCGAGAAGACGGATATGGTAGAGAGCATGACTCCCAATGAAGGATTATACATTCTAGACATTATATGTACCGTGTATTTTACAATCGAGTTAGTGGTTCGCTTTACATTTGCTCCCTCTAAAATGAGGTTCGTGAGATCGGCCATGAATATAATCGACTTGCTCGCTCTTGTTCCACTCTATATGCAGCTAGTTTTCAACGCGGATGAAATGAGAACGTGCTATATAAATGAGCAGTTGATCATTGAAATCATGTTCGTCTTAAGAATAGTAAGAATGTTCAGAATCTTCCATTTAGTAAAACATTATCAGGCCCTTAACATACTAGTGTATGCATTAAAAGCAAGCGTTCAGGAACTTTTGATGCTGGCAATATTCCTGATCATCGGAATGCTTGTCTTTGCTTCCATGATTTACTATGCCGAACGTAAAAACTTAGTGAACCACAGCGATAAGTTCAATACAATTCCAGTTGGATTTTGGTGGGCTATAATTACCATGACAACGGTGGGATTCGGCGATGTTTATCCAACCACTCCCGTTGGATACGTTGTTGGAGCAGGATGCGCAGTGTGTGGAGTTCTTCTGATAGCCCTTACCATCCCCGTGATATCTAACAACTTCACGTTATTCTATTTTCATGTACGCTCTAAGTCGGGAATAAACGGAGCGCCATCTGCAGGATCAAGAGAAACTGTAGTAGTGCATAGTGATGACGGCACCGATACAAAACTCTATAACAAAGTGAACTCCTCAAGCAGTTCTCCAGTAGATGAATCGTATATGAACGGTACTACTGCAGTTCGGAGGTTCTCTAGACCAGGTAGCCCACAATATTCTCCAATTCTTAGGAGAATTGCTGAGGCCAATTCCACCTTAGATGTATCTGATAGCAAACCTGAATGTAATGAATTTGTAACAGTATTAACCACCAATGGCAGAGTCCGATCGGACAAAAAGGTTTCTTATTCTGGTGAAACTGTATTCTGAATATTGCTACATTTGAATATAATCGAGATATTACTTACAGTTTATCGTTATACATGATTATGATATACAGCATAAAGTCAACGCGCAGTTAATTTTAATTAAGCTTTATAAGCTAAGTCACATTTTGAGTTTAAATACATGTGTAATAAAAATTGATTCTTCAATGTATTTTCTCAAAATTTTTTCAACTGCCTAGGAAATTTAATGACGAGAGTTCAAAGCCATCGCAAAGAAAGTAAAAAAGATTAGGTAACCAATAGTTTTCGATCTCATAATTTATATAAGAAAGACAAATATAAAGAGTTGGGTAAACACGGACCCCTGGACACACCAGAGGTAGGATCTGGTGTCTAGGAAGAGTAAGAACTATTGACAGGTCACACCTGCCGTGAGCCCCATATCTTGATCAGGTAAACGGAGTAATCCGTTATCAAAATTAATGAGTAAAGAACGGTCTAACCACCAGTATGAAACATGTGAGACATTATAGTAATTGCTTAACCTTTTTCACTGCAGTTACATACTATCGAATGTTTACAGCTGATACTTTGTATGTGAGCAATGGTCCAAGTTCCCTTTAACTCATTAAAACTCTCGGAAGTAATTCCATACTTATTGTCAAATAATAAGAAAAGTGGTCGTCAAAGATAAAGTATAGTGAAATCACACATAGACATTATCCAACTGCTTCTAGCTGAGTTGACTCGATAAAAAACAATTTGCGAAAGAATCATATACAGTTTGGTAAAAAGAAAAAAAATGTTCCCGTCTATCCACAATTCCTGCTAGAAGGCCTACAACAACTGATATTAGTTATTACTAATTGGCCTTCAATGACTGATACTGCTAATTGCTAGTAAGCCTACAATGACTGATAGTGCTCATTGCCAGTAGGCCTACAATGACTGATACTGCTTATTGCTAGTAGGCCTACAATGCCGGATACTGCCAATTGCTAGTAAGCCTACAATGACGGATACTGCTAATCAAAACTCTCGGAAGTAATTTCATACTTATTGTCAAATAATAAGAAAAGTGGTCGTCAAAGATAAAGTATAGTGAAATCACACATAGACATTATCCAACTGCTTCTAGCTGAGTTGACTCGATGAAAAACAATTTGCGAAAGAATCATGTACAGTTTGGTAAAAATGAAAAAAAAAACCCGGTCTTTTCACTATTCCTACTAACGACTGGTATTAGTTATTGATAATAGGCCTTCAATGACTGATACTGCTTATTGCTAGTAGGTCTATGTAATGAATAATACGTCTTATTGCTAGTAGGCCTACAATGACTGATACTGCTTATTGCTAGTAGGCCTACAATGACCGATACTGTTTATTGCTAGTAAGTTTATAATGACTGATACGTCTTATTGCTTGTAAGCCTATGTAATGAATGACACTGCTTATTGGTATTAGGCCTACAATGACTGATACTGCTTATTGCTAGCAGGCCTACAATGACTGATACTGCTCATTGGTAGTAGGTCTACGATGACTGATACTGCTTATTGGTAGTAGGCCTACAACGACTGATACTGCTTATTGCTAGTAGGCCTACAATGAATGATACTGCTTATTGGTAATAGGCATACAATGACTGATACTGCTTATTGCTAGTAGTCCTACAATGACTGATACTGCTTATTGCTAGTAGACCTACAAGGACAGATAATTATTGTTTGTAGGCCTACAATGACTAATACTGATTATTGGTAGTAGGCTAATGTAATGAACGATACTAATGACTGATACTGCTTATTGCTACTAAGCCTACATTGACTGACGCTGCTTATTGGTAGAAGACCTACAATGGATAATACTGATTCTTGCTACTAGGCCTATGTAATGACGTATCCTGCTTATTGCTACTAGGCCTACAATGAATGATACTGCTTATTGTTACTAGGCCTACAATGGATAATACTGATTCTTGCTACTAGGCCTATGTAATGACGTATCCTGCTTATTGCTACTAGGCCTACACTGACTGATGCTGCGTATTGCTACTAGGCCTACAATGACTGATACTGCTTTTTGGTAGTAGGCCTAAAATGACTGATACTACTTATTGCTACTAGGCCTACACTGACTGATGCTGCGTATTGCTACTAGACTTATGTAATGATGTATCCTGCTTATTGCTAGTAGGCCTACAATGACTGATACTGCTTATTGTTTCTAGGCCTACAATGAGTAATACTGCTTATTGTTTCTAGGCCTACAATGACTGATACTGCTTATTGTTTCTAGGCCTACAATGAGTAATACTGTTTATTGGTGTTAGGCCTACAGTGACTGAACCTGCTTCTTGCTACTAGGCCTACACTGACTGATGCTGCTTATTGCTACTAGGCCTACAATGAATGATACTGCTTATTGTTACTAGGCCTACGATGACTGATACTGTGTATTGGTAGTAGACCTACAGTAACTGATGCTGCTTATTGCTACTAGGCCTACAATGAATGATACTGCTTATTGTTACTAGGCCTACAATGAGTGATACTGTTTATTGGTAGTAGACCTACAGTAACTGATACTGCTTTTTACTACTAGGCCTACACTGACTGATGCTGCGTATTGCTACTAGGCCTATGTAATGATGTATCCTGCTTATTGCTAGTAGGCCTACAATGAATGATACTGCTTATTGTTTCTAGGCCTACAATGAGTGATACTGTTTATTGGTAGTAGACCTACAGTAACTGATACTGCTTTTTGCTACTAGGCCTACAATGACTGATACTGCTTATTGTTTCTAGGCCTACAATGAGTGATACTGTTTATTGGTAGTAGACCTACAGTAACTGATACTGCTTATTGCTACTAGGCCTACACTGACTGATGCTGCGTATTGCTACTAGGCTTATGTAATGATGTATCCTGCTTATTGCTAGTAGGCCTACAATGACTGATACTGCTTATTGTTTCTAGGCCTACAATGAGTGATACTGTTTATTGGTGGAGGCCTACAGTGACTGATACTGCTTTTTGCTACTAGGCCTACAATGACTGATACTGCTTATTGTTTCTAGGCCTACAATGACTGATACTGCTCATTGTTTCTAGGCCTACAATGACTGATACTGCTTATTGTTTCTAGGCCTACAATGACTGATACTGCTTATTGTTTCTAGACTTACAATGACTAATACTGCTTATTGTTTCTAGGCCTACAATGAGTGATACTGTTTATTGGTGGTAGGCCTACAGTGACTGATACTGCTTATTACTAGTAAGCCTACAATGACGGATACTGCTCATTTTGTCAGTTCACTCACTACAGCCTACTCTTACTTCTTTATTGACCTGGGGTTTTTACTATCTCATCCCAAGGATAGTGAAAACCAGTCATAATCTAAACCTCTACAAGTAACAATACTGCGACTACAATAACCTTTTTTCTTTCTACAATAATGATTTACTAACAATGCTTCTTGATCTTTCTGCCGGGTGTTGAGTCATGCAACATGAAACCTTCCACAAATTTGATATTTTACTCAGTTTTGGTTAATCTCAAAATTTTATTGTCGGAGCAGGTCGAGTTTTCTCAAATCCTTACTTCAAAAAAAGTTATGAAATATAAAATGGGCAGCACCGTCCTCGGTCAAGTACCAATTAATTGAGCTCGATAAATTGACAATTTCTATTCTAAGAAAAGCAAGCTAATTTCCTTTTGATGAATATCAGTAGATTGACTTCTGTCAAGTGTAATCTATTAGATGCAATCAATCCATATATCTTATATGACTATCTGGTTAAATACATTGTAACTTCTATTGACCTTTGTCTCTTGTTAATTCACGTTTGAGTAGTTCTCAGCCTGCAATTGATACAGACACCGGAGTTCTTTAGCTTCGGATAGATGTAATATGTATATTTTAATTCCAAACCTACAGATCCCCATTTACTGCGTAGTTTACTTTATAAAAAGAGTGAATCCCACGTTATATATCGCTCCGTCGATGATAATGATTCAGATAAAAACTGACAAAAATATATGTTTTAGCTTATTAATTATTTATTTATTGCCTTTTCCACAATTTTGTCGATTAATTCATTCGTCCCTTGTGCAATAGAATATTAATAATATGCGCCCCTGAGTGACTAATGAAAGGTTAAATTATCATATACACGCCAGGAATTTGGAATTGTTTTCAATAATTTATCACCCTGACTTTATAATTGATTTAACGAACAAGCGGTGTGCATATTCATCAAAATTCCCAACGCTCAGTTCCAATAAAGAACAGTATTGTTTATTTTCTTTTCTACATTCATTACATATACATCTACAATATCATGCTCAATTATAAGTGAATGTTTTCATTAATATATAAATATAAATACATGAGGTTATATATTTAAATACCCATTGTCATTAAGATATTAACATAAAGTATGTTATACTGATATTGACGTACGTATTGTCGCACAACTATATACGGATATGACGTCATGATCGCTTTCTAGTACCAGTTGTTACACTGATGTATACAGAAAAGAAGGCCTTCACTAGCCTTCGGTGGTATCGCCTCCCATGGTACAAAGTGTAGGTCAAAATATGACGTCATTTAAATTACTTTTGATGACGTCGTCCCTATATATGAAAGATTCAGGAATGTCAACTGAACAACAAACACTAATCGCAAATTGATGTTTATTAATTGTTGCAATGTCTTTTGATTATCCATGCTAGAACGTTTGACAACTATCTGACAATCGACCAATTGAGTATTCCCTAAATGATGACAATATATGATCTTTTAGATAAGGAGACCTCCCGTAAGCCTGCTGAGTAATGAACAGTTGTCAGCATAGTGTATCTAGTAGATTAATCCTCACCGTAATGCCACATTAAGCAGATTACCTACATCACAGAACCTTCACCCTACAGAAATTATATATTTGAAGACTATAAAAACGCAATGAAATAAAGAAATACCAAGGGAAATTAGAATACATGCATGTCTATATGGTACAAGATTGGTACCGTATTAAAGCAGTCTCGCCGTCATTTCAGACAATTGCTAACACTCTACAGAGTGGGACTCCCCGTCTGCCGACACTTAGGTATACCCATCGCAAACCATTAGGTTTAACTAAATTCGAAATAAGGACGATTTCCACTTGAAAAACATGGTTACTATTAACTATGTTATAAGGTATACTGCAAAGAAGTAAGAGTCATAGACTCAAATAGCCTCCCAGCCATTGACTTTGTTCATCTTAGGTCATTCGTACCCCAAATGGCTACTAGCATAATACAATCAGCTTGGAGAAGATAACTGTAATGACTGATGTTTTGTCCTGTTATGTTATCTACGATGTACACAGTGTGATAAGTAAATAAGATGATTGAAAGGTAACGGCAACGAACAATAGACATAATAATTCCTATAGGAATACAAATAAATAATGTTTCTTACTCTACAATATAATGTTTTAAGAGAGAATTGATGTTTTTTTTTTAAACTATTCACCGGATACTTTTCAAGCAAAATTATATGTACAATGTTTTGTTCCATTTGACGAAGAAAAGATAACTCAAAAACTGCCAGAGAAAATGCATTAGCTGATCGGCAAAATTACTAGATAAGGATAAGATATGGAGTCCGGACGCGTTAATGGGCCTCCGTGGCAGAATGGTCAGTGCACTGCGCTTTTAACCATTTAGCCTCTCATCTCTCCTCATTGCAGATTTGACCATCGCTGAAAGTTGATTATTTGAGAAAGTTTGCCAGTTAACTTGTGGAGAGTCGGTTGTCACTTTCTGGGTACACTATTAACCGAGTTCTTTCTTCCAGCAAAAGAAAACAAAAAAACTAACCCCGCCGCCACTATATGCCTGCAGGATTGTAGAGTATGACGTTTAATGAAGAAAAATAAAACAAACAAACAATACAAAACCTACGCTATATAATGACACATTTTATATAAAGAATCCAACCCTAGCAACTGTCACCTGGACGTGAAGCATCCGGATCATTGGTGCACAGACGTATTAACCTCAATAAGCACTCCAGAACAGAATTAGGAAGAAATGATAAAATTGTTTTATTTTATGCTTTAATTAATGAATTACAATTTGAGGAAGGGTTTTGTGTACGTGTGTATGAGATGAAGATAAGAGTTACCAATCAGATGTAGCGTAACAAATTTTAAGTCACCAACAAAAGATTTCTAAAAGACGTTGGAAAATACAAATCTTGTAAAATATTTTAAGTTGGTGTCACAGTGTTCAATATTTTTCCTTTATGGTTGAGCGGATACTGTCGTATATGATTTTAAACC
>JACSZP010008294.1:0-10413 GCA_016161895.1 Pinna nobilis | reverse complement strand
TCTCTCTCTCTCTCTCTCTCTCTGAGTTTTTGTAGTAATCAATGTAGCTAAATTCCTTATGGTTCCATTTGTGGATGGGGAAAAAAAGTCATATTCGTGTTTACATATCTTCTTAATTTGTTTTCATTAATGCTTGTGTGCAGAAAAAAAACATTTCAGATATATCAATTATCATGGTAAATGAAAAATTAAATAGATTTATGCGATGTTCCGTTACAGATAATGTATTTCATATTAGAAAAAAGCAATTACCGCACTAGACCGAAATGAATCACAAGTCAAAATTAACGGGTACTGATTGCAAAATAAGATAAACAAAGCATAAATTAATTCAAAGACAACGTCAGCAGTCAAGTAGATCTATCTCTAAATAGGGGCTTAGGAAGTGTAAATTCTGCCTCAGAAATAATATATAATTGCAATAAAAAGAATAGTAAATGCAAACCATTTCCTAAATTCTCCTGTGAATTCAGGTGCTATGAGTAAACACAAATGCTGATAGCTCATGATAAATTCATTGAAAACAGTCTGATGGTAAAAGACTAAGGTCAAAGGGGTATATTTGTAATCGTATCTGCAATAATAATACAATTTTTTCAGGTTCCTCTGTAAGGTATGTCTTTTAGTGTCGACCGAACAAGTTTACTATCCATTTGTCTATATCTCGTTGTAGATAACTTTTTATTCAGGCGAATATTGTATAACTGCGAATAGTAGAAATAACTTATAGTTAGTAATTGTAAATATAAAGATGTATGAATTATGATAATCTCTATATATTTTAAAATTATACTCAGCGACAAAATTAGATAAAACGATGAAAGTAGACTGAATCAGACAATTCGAAATGACAAGAAGTATAGGAACATGAAAATACAGGTCATTTTACGCATATAATATTTACATATTTACATTGATTATCAAGTTTAGAATAACCATTCCAAAACATAAATTGATCCGTCTATATTTTGGCTTCTCTAATTTTCAAAGAATGTGAATCAGAATTTATACATTTATTGTTAATTTTCATGGTTTCCCTATGACGTCAACTAAATCGAATGATATATTTTAAAGTATGTACTTTATATCAATATATAATCTTTATATTCTTAATAAAAAAAAATTCACAGAATTATGTATCACCAAAATAATGGACTATTTGAAAGTAAAAGTCAAAAATTTAGAGTGATTGTCAAATATTTTTTAGCGATATTTTCATACTTGGAATTATATAAACGCTCCTACTGCACAATCAATGTTTTTTTTTTTGGTTTTTTTTGTTCATATATTGTTCCCGACCAATTAAACGAATAATAATCTCCGACTTATGCCTTTTATCTGACATTCATTTGACATTTTCAGTTTAGAAATCTGATGAAAGATGTTCTGTCAGTCTTTGGAGAGCATTTCAAGATAATATAAAATTGCTCCATTTCGCTCATTTAAACTTCCTTTGTTCATATTTCTGATTTTGTTTACTGACCTTCTCAACAAACAGAGAAATCGGAAGTTTATCTATGTAAATAAGATATTCATATATAACAGTGTATTCATTATACTTAAAACCGAGGCGAGGCTCTCATTAATGAGAGCTCTTGTGAATTAAAATATTCAGTTATTTCCCAAACTACAATATCAGCGGAGTCTCACGAGTATGATACTGTGTACTTAGCACTCGATTAATTAAGTAAATCGTTTCAGGAGAGTAAATATTATTTTGATAACAGTAGTAACAGGACGTGACTTTTATTTTGATTTCTTTTATTTTTTATGACTTTTATTTTTCATCTGTAGTATATTCTCAACCCTTTTGGATACTTTGATATAAATTCATTACCTAGATTTATTAACTTATTTGTGTGAGGACAACATGAGAGGAAATCATTTTGAAATAAAAACAATTTCTCATTGGGGATAATTTCAATGTTTTATGCTCTACGCAGTTCTAGACCATTAAGCGTTACCTGGTTTAATTGTTTTAAATGACATACTCTGCAAGTATAACCTGTTGAAGATCCAAATTAATTAATTTTTCAAAAGTTTCAGTCTGAAAGTAATAGAAAGGAATTTTCTAAATTTGATATATTCCAAATGCATAAGAACTTATTTTTAGCCAAAGAATCAGTACCTGTGGATATATGAAAATGTCTAAAGTGCCTAAGGAGAAAGATTGATATACCAATTTTGATGTAGTTTCTTTTATTTAATGACAACTGCAATCTGACATGAATGATATCTTNNAAAATATGCAATATCAATATTATGATTTTGATTGCCGGATGCATATGGTCCATTATATTTAAAACCTTCGTGGCACAAACAAATTGCACTGCTTTGGTAATTTTGAAAATAAAAGATCATGATGGAAATATGTAAAAGTGAATGTTCACAAAACATATTGGAAATGACTGACTTCTTCCATATGGAAATGAGTAATGCGGGGAATTGTTTTCAGATTTCTCTATGGGGACATTGGTTTACTCGACACTCGCAAAAAACAAAAACTTCTGTAAGTCAGAAATGTTAGAGAAACGAAGCGAGGAAATTAAAGTCCGAACAGACCGTAACTTGTTTGCCATGCAAACTGATATAATTTGTACAGAATAGCCATAATAAATTTCGTCACGAAACTTCGTCGGACGAATGGCCTCCCGTGTATTGCAAATAATTTTCCAGTTCTACCTGATATTCCGCTGGGTAATTTTACGTGCAAAATGGCGTTCTTTTGCTGTGTGTTTTGATAGGTCAAATCAAATACAGCTATCATTGTTCAATGATTTGTTGTCGGTTGTCTCGAGAGAAATTGGTATTACAAGGAAGTCGGGCCTACTTTTTTCTTAAATAGCATTATCAATGTTCCCCTTGTGTACAACATCGACAATAATTTTCTTCTCCCTTCGTTTTTATTGCATGAGAAAATTAAGCAAGCTTTTATTCTAAAATTGTTGGACATGATTTTAGGTAATTGGTTCCAAAGGACTCAGAGCTCTTATATTTTCCTTTTTATGCGTATTTTAAATTCGTGCATGGTAATCTCTGCATCGTGTAGCTACGTTGTATTTCTGATTACCTACTTGGTTAAGAAGTATATTTCCTTTGTTGCCAGTCTTTTGTTTCTACATTGTCTATGTTATATTCGTATATAAATATTTTGTCAAAATGACCGGAGAAAAGTTTAGTTTAGAAAATTCCAGCTCAATATCTTTAGTGTCCTCAGCATAATTATTAAGGATGAGTAGAGGTGAGGGCCTCATTGTACTCATTCTTTACACAAACAACATTTGTTAATCTTGTATAATCCAATGTAATAATAATAATGCTTATTATACAAAAGTGCTGCAAGAGTTATTTCATAATAATGATGAGGTCAGTGTAAAAATTTGAAAATGTTATTGAAGGAGGGGAAAGGGGAGGGTTAAAGGGTATAAGGAATGGGAGTATTGTTGAGGAGGGATAGATGATAGGATGTTGATAGAGTTGTGATCAGTATAAGGCACAGTAGAGGATTTTTCTTTGTGGTTACTACCAAATGACTTCACTAAAGTACTGTAAATCCAGAAATTTTCGCGTAACTTATTATTATTTTAGCGAATCTATGATATGCAATTATTTGCGATACTATATTTTCGCGAGCGTGCATTTAAATTAACTGTTTGTGTTGTTTGATGAATGTTACTATCAGGTCAGTATATTTAGCGAGAACTTTATTTTGGCGAGTAATTGCTCTCGCGTAATTACGCAAAAATAAAATTCTCGCGAATAAAACTGGATTTACAGTATTAATAATCACAACATTATATTTTATAAATAAAATTCATATATTAGTACATCCGTCTACACATACATACACATATACATGCATATACACACATGCATATGGTATATATAGTAATAGCACATGATTTCATTATAAAGATGCCTATTGCATACAATGTATGGGGGAAATAATTTAGGCTACATGTACATGTATATAAAACAATGCATCAACACCAAGTGTCACTCCAATCAATGCCAACATTAGTTGACACTAAAACATGAGTATAATAATCTTGCTATTATTTGGCAATGCTAAGTTATGCCACATGTTGTTACTACATTTAATCAAATTGAAAACCCATACACTATAGCAGACAATCTTTGTTAAAAAAATAGTTGGTACTTGAGCTTGAGCACAGTACAACTAATATTAATTGTTATCACTAAGTGGTAGACTATGGTATTATAAAGGTATAATAAAAAGGGTTGAAATAAAAAAAAAACTGAAGTTTTATTCCTAATAATTCCAAACAATTGTTGATACATGTACACATATATACATATAAAAAGGTACATTTATCATGTTTTATCATAACTATTAATCTTAATTGACATTGTTAAGTAATAGAACAGGTACATTGTTGTTTCTAAGTACATGTATCGGTATGATGCATACAGTACACGAGAAAATGATTTAAGCTACGGTATGCGAAATCATACATGATTCAGGGAAAAAAATAAGTTACGTTATACATTAAGGTAAGGGTTACATGCTCTCCATCTATCTATAGATAAATTATCTGCATTGATTAAAGTGCATTGTGATTTCTCAATTTTAAAGCATCGCTTTAGGTGGATTTGTAAAGCTAGTGGTATTGTAAATCCAGAGATTTTCGCCGAATTTTATTTTAGCGAATCGATGGTCATGTAGTTATTCGCGATACTATATTTTCGCGAGCGTGCATTTAAGTTAAAGTTTGTGTTGTTTAATGCATGTTAATAGCAGGTCAGCATGTTTAGCGAGAACTTTATTTTGGCGAGTGAGGGCTCTCGCGTAATTATGCGAAAATAAAATTCTCGCGAATAAAACGGGATTTACAGTAATTAATTTAGTTTTATAGATATAACATTTTATGCATATAATAATAACATTGTTTGTTGTGTTTAAGGCTGGTTCTTGATATTTACTAAGTATGAAACATTGTTTAGTCTGGACAAGCTCTATATTTTTGTTATGTAAAGTTTGCAATACAAGTTTGAGTAGAATCTTGACATTTTCATAGTCCCAGAAAAATTGCTCAATGGTTTCAATTTCGTTGTGACAAAAAGAACAATGAGGATTAGAATTATAATTCATTTTATTCAGTAGCCATTTGGTACAAATAATTCTGTGATTAATTCAGCTCCAGAATTTGTATAAATGAGAAAGTACTGAAAATATACAACTGCTAGGTATATATTACTTAGCAACGGACAACATTTGTTGCCAAACAGAATCCAAGACATGTCTCGACAGTAAACTCAAGTGTAAGTCTACGACAAAACCATGCAAATTTCAAAATTTCGTCAAGTTGTTATTTCGTACAAGTAAATATCTTTTGTTATAAATCTTTTTGAAATATTCCAATTGATACAACAATGTTGACATTTTGAGGCTGTAAGATATTTCAAATTGAATAAATGGGAGAAGAAGGTAAAGTGTAGAAGAACAGAAGGTAAAAACATAAAAAGGTGGTACACACTAAGATGGACTAATTTGAAAGTACGTGTACTGAGAGGGGTTTTCCCTGAACTTTGTTAATTTTTGTCAACTACGGGGCTTTCTCTCATTATTCATTTAATATGTATTTTTTCTTAAAAATCATTTATCTATTATCTGTTGCTATTGAAATGAAATGAACTACACCAAAATGCATTGAATGAATTTTTATTTTGTAAAATCACCTGTTCCAACGCCTCAATTCTATTTTGTTTGCTGTTCTTTTTTTTAATTTTGAATACTCCCTTAGTATCTCCAACTTTTTTCAATAAATTGTACCCCACTTGTGTAAAAGTGTTACTGTTTTAAAAAGCATTGCTGTATTTTTGTGTTACATGATTAGCTACAGATACGTATTGAAAATCATGATATGAGGTCAGATCATCGTGCAGAAATGTAGACGCCATCGTACTAAAAGGCCTTTTCCTCTTAACTATAAAGTCACATTTTGTGGAAGTATTTCACTAGGTATAACTAGATATGTATAAATATATCATGCTTATGTCCAAAAGGGTAATATATATCAAATAATTTAATACTTTAACGCAAGAATTGTCGTAGCTTGTTCCCCTTCGAAACGCGGGGTCATGTTTTCGTATCTACGGTAGTCGGTAGGCTTTTCCTGTCCTTCAGATAATACAGTAAAAACCTAGCTTTGATGTGTTACAAGTACGGATTTGAGCATATTATCATTTTAGCACTTGCAATTATTTTGCACAATACTGAATGGCCATGAAATATCCTTTTATCAGTTATTTCTATAATTCTACCTTGAAGTATAGAGGAATAGAAATACAATGATGCCCACTTATATTGAACTCTGATATCCTGCTTAGTTAGAAATAGTTTTAATTTTCCGACAAAATTACTTTAATACTATTATAACCTAGTTATTTTGAAAATTGTATTTATTTGAAAGAAAAATTAGTTCCCCATCCTTTTTAATATAAATGGTATGGACTGTATATGATACATCCTATGCTGTATGGACCGACTCGAAGAAACATGTTGTCCTTTTCATACATTTTTCGGTCTTGTTCTTTTTAAAAATTGACAGTCGGTGTTCATCTAAAATAATCATTCATTTCATTCATCGTTTTATCTATTTTATTGCAGGTTTCGACTAGTGTTGACATGACGTCAAGTAATGGCTGAACATGATGTCATATAATGGCTGAAGAGGGCCTTAAATAATGGCTGAACAAGATGTTAAATAATGACTGAGCAGGGCCATAAATAATGGCTGAACAAGATGTCAAATAATGGCTCAACAGGGCCTTAAAAATGGCTGAACAAGATGTCAAATAATGGCTGAACAGGGCCTTAAATAATGGCTGAACAAGATGTCAAATAATGGCGGAACAGGATCAAACAATGACTGCATATCCAATTATGGCTAGTCGACACATCCAATAATATCTGGCTGACAAGATGGCTGTGTTACATTGCTATGCTGTTATAAAAACGAGTTCAACACTTCGTTACTTGAAATAAGTTATCGGTGATACCAATAAACCATATGCTCAATTTGTTTTATATCTCTTTATATATCAGTAATACTGTATAACAAGAAATAAATGCGTGTACCAACTTTCGCGGATTTCAAATTAAAACCATTTCACTGGTATAAACTTTCACGGTTCACGATCGATATCACATAAACATAGACATAAATATTAACATTTGAGTGTATTTATATTCGCGGGTAAACGTCAACCGCGAAAATAGCGAATATTAATACACAACCAAAGTTTCTTGTTATACAGTATATAAAATAGAGTCTCCTTAACCCGGACGTGGGGCCTCCGTGGCCGAGTGGTTAGCGTGTTCGACTTCGAATCGGAGGGTCCGGGGTTCGAATCCGCGTAGCGCCACTCGGCGGTTGGCCGTCCCTGTCTTTCGGATGAGACAGTAAAAACCGATGTCNNGCAAAATTTGTCGCCCTTCTGCGGCACACGGTGACGTCTCCATATGAGTGAAATATTCTTGAGCGGGACGGTAAACAACAATACAACACCAACAACATTAACGCGGACGTGTGTGTTCTCAGGGAAAATTTTCTGTGTAAATGAATTGTCCAGATTCCTGAAACGTGCTTGTTAGAAATGTCATTAGAATTGGAGACTTCGTTCCACGCAAATTCTATCCGGATGGTGCAGTATCGGGATTATTGGCGTCCGGATTAGCAAGGCTTAGCTGTACGGTGCTTTTCATTTCACTTTTTCTGCATTGCTTTCACAATATTTTTAATGTGTAGTTGTTCACAGACATTCATTTATTAAAAATAATTTTTTAAGGATTCTTTTTCACTCGTAATACTAAATACCGATCCGTACAGATGATTGATTCATTTTGGCCGGAATCAAACGGTCCAGCGCGACCAGAATAAATATCTAAAATTATCAAAATATAGCTATTTCGCTCCGATCTAAAATGCCCTTTTGATTTTAGCAAGGGTTTACTTCTCTTTAAAAGCGTTGAACAAATTATCTACCAAGCATGCTCTTTTGTCTGCAGGATGAAAATACTAAGTCAGCAAAACTGTACTTAGGATGTCAGGAACATTGCAAAGACAACAAGCCAAAATCCCCAACGTATCAAATCATGAAATCAAAATTCGTAATAAAGCTTACTGGTTAAATGTCCGAAATGAATCCCCGCTCTTTATGTTCATGTAATTCATGTCTTTCTATTTTGATGAAACAATGCAAGTAATACCAAATCCTAAGCTTCGGGAATAAATAAAGATGTCATTTTTTCTGTGTTCATTATTATTGGAAAAAATGATATTGTCTTAAACTTTAATTCAAACCGTATTGTACACATCTATTCAATCTTATTTGTACAAAGATATGGTGAAAAATATTACATGCACTGCGAAGTTAATTAAAGCGCTATCAAACATACAATAGGTTTTCGAACATCCCTTTTTACTTTTGCTATTTGATTTGATACTTTTCTGACCAACACTAGCTAAAATGTCTATGACATTTGTGTGTAAATATCCTGGAGAAGAAAAACGCCTAGCATGATTACAGTGACGTATCATCTTATTCAAACCAACCGTAACTTTAGAATTTCAGATTGCTTAATTGTGCCGCTCGAAACAAAATTTCAATTCGAAACAAACTAACTTTCAAAATGCAATGATTATTCTATTCTTGGTTTCGGATTTTTTCGAATCATTTCAACATTTTCCTTTCAAAACTTCATTACAATTTCATTTTGCATAAACTAAAACAAAAATATTTAAATTAAAATTACCGAAAAAGTATAGGTGTAAATTTAATTTAAAATAATATTAACTGTAAACTGTTGGTGCAAATTTTCCTATGCTAATTCTATGCAATATTTTGTCTAATATGTGTCAACAATATATTACCGGGTGTTAAAATACAAAATTACCGAAATGTACCCGCTGTATTCATTCGTTTGAATCGCTTGGGATTTCTAGAAAAAATCTTACTCAAAGATGAAATCGGTCATATATGCTCTTCAGAACCCAAGGAGAAGAATCAACATAACATTACGTTGATTTGCCACCACGCAGGCACATACAAAACTACATCAGTACCTCTCAAACTGAACCCTGGTCTTATTGGCATTCTCTTGTGTATTAATGATCTCTGTAAAAAGAAACAGCGACTGAACTGGTCACCTATATGATTTTATGTATTCTATTGATCTTGATGATGTAGTCTATTCTTAAATTTATCATTTTTTTACGTTTTCAAATCTACCGACTTCAAAAGCTGTAAACTGATTATCGTTTTGAAAATAAATGACTAAAGGTATAGGCATGTTTATTCATTAATAAATACTCAACAATTTGAATTCTTAAATTCATATTTCATGTCAAGCCCTTGGTCTCAGGAGAAGCTCGATTTTATTGCGAAGAAGTGAAGAATCTTTTAGACGTCAGGGCAATGCAAACGAGATAGCAGGGTAGTGTTAGAAATACACAAACTTATACGCTTCACAGTACCCTTGGGCCCACCAATACTTCGGCAAAATACCAGATCTAAAAAATAAGGATTCTGAAGCAATCTACAACGAGGCTGTTTTGGGGCAATTCACTTAAAATTAGCACACAGCCCGTGTAAAATTTTCCACAATAATAGTGTACAGGGAGCATTTCTCAACGACAAATTACGATGGAGATTCGCAGTAATTTGATTAACAGACATGGTTTACGGTTCTTTCGAGGTATGTGTATTAAATCTATACCTGTTAGCTTAAGATAATCTAATAACAGGATAGTTTTGAGTCAGAAGGTCGAACTTGAACGGATTATTTCTCCCGTAGGAGGTTGTTTGGAGACATATCAAAATGGATTCTATAGAATTATCTCACGTAATGTACGCAATTGTTCTTTAATAGCAGAAAATGATCGGAAGACTCCAACGTCTATAGAAATAAAATACAGCATACTTTCACGGAAAGAAATCTGTCGTAAAGAAACTGCGTGTTTCATCAACGCCTGTCCCCAACAAGAGTACTCTAGGTGTGAATTAAGTTCTGTAATATCGCTAAATTGTCTTAAATTATTGATGACCAAAAAGACAAACTGTGCATAATATCAAATTATACGTGTTCGATACTGCATTATCTTAACACAAAAGGTGTAAATGATGAACTGATTAGCTAAAAACACATCAACAAAAAGAAATAAATTAACCCCATAATACCGATTCAAATCCCTAAACGAATGGTCATACTTAAGAAAAATAAACTCCTAGAAACACCTTTGGTGGAAAATCTTCTCCCAGTTGGTATAATGATAGTGTACTTATCGCTTGTAATACTTAGCGTGTCCATGGTATCATCATTTGTTACTAAAATTATAAAAATGCTAAATACCGAAATACCATCAATTCTATATAAATAAATAAATATAT
>JACSZP010008293.1:23567-35110 GCA_016161895.1 Pinna nobilis | reverse complement strand
GGTTAGGCATCATTCCGTGCCAATATGTTATCAGTTTCTGTACTGTAATCACAAACTAATGTAGTCTATTCAATATTGATTAATCTGTCTTGAGAAACCATCCCAGGCCTTCATGGCCCAATGATTAGAGCACTTTGCTTTACACCATTTAGTCTTACCTCTCATTAGCATGGACTCGTTCTTTATTGTTGGGAACTTCGAACATTTTGCAGAATCAAAAATTCAGGAAACAGATAGTTATTTAGTCGGTCAACAAGGTTGAAACAGCTGTCGCTTTTGAAAAACATTTCTTAATATTAAACTTTCAATTATTAATTGATATTTACACAGAAAAAAATATCTTTTTGCCTGGACGCAAAACATCATATGAGCAACAGTTGACTGTACGATAATTCCGCCAGAACCGATCTTAATAGCTTGTTCTTTGTCGATACTCATGGTGGCTGACACTTGATTTTCTACTCCACACATATTTATGCCTTTTAAACAAATTAGAAGCCAAGGCTTGCAGCACTACAATTAATCAGATCTTTAGAATAGAAAAAAGTAGGTCACTTACTCCATGATATTTGAAGTTAAATCTGATTTTCTGGTGATGGAATTCTTGGTTTCCAGAAATTCTCGCAACTAGAGGGAATAATTTTGCTGCTGTAATTTAGTCTCTGAAAAAAACTATCGCATCTCTGATCAATGCTGTGATTCCCAATAGCTTACTCTAATTTCTGTAAAGGTCAACAAAGCTATTGTTTTGTGACATTTTCATGTCTAAATGGTTTTTTAGCAGGAAAATGTTTATTTTCTTATTTGTTACAATATTGGATGTTGAAATCCATCTGTGCGGCATGTTTGTTCTAAATTTAACATGTCCAGAGTACAAAAATCAAAGTTTGAACATTATTGGAAAGAAAATTGTCCATTTGTCAGGCAAACTTGCAATAAATAGTCCTAAAAATCTATCAAAGTCATGAAAATTCTTGTAATTCCTTATTCTCTGTAATCGGAGCCATTCCATTGTAGTCTTAAATTTCATTCCTTTGGAAATTGCTGTTTTAAAAGGTTACAAATTTCTCTGTTTTAATCCAAGAGTCTTACGAGTTATTTGACAAAATTTGAAGCACCATTCAAAGTCTATACAGTCGAGCCTCATTAATCCGGATACCAATAATCCGGATGCTTCACCTTCCGGACGACTTTTCCAGGGAACAAAATTTTCAGATTGCCTTACACATTGTGATATGTGTGTTTCAGTAATCCGGAGGCTTCATTTATCCGGACAATTTGCTTGGGAACGAAGGTGTCCGGATAAATGAGGCTCCACTGTATATGTTCATCACTGTTCAAATCTGATTCATTGAATTTATTTTATTACACAGCAAGCTTTTTCTTTAGAAAAGTGGGACAATGGAACCTGTCTTGAGAGGCCACCCCTACGGCCATGAAAATAAGATCTTACAGGATAGGTGGTCTCTCATAACAAGTTTTATTTTCATGATTTATTCTAAAGATGTTTCCTTAAAAGCGGTCTTTCAAGACAGGTGGTCTTTTATGGCAGTGGTCTCAGAACATAGGTCCCACTGTTCAGTGGAACCTCTAAATGCCACCTCACTGATCAGACTTCTACAAACCCAGCAAAGTTCATTGTCTAATACTGTTGGAGCCTATTTCAACCTCGCTTAGGAAACCATATCACTAATCAGACCAATTTTAGCCAGTCACTTGAATGGTCATAATATTGCGGTCCCACTGTATTTCAAAGCAGGTGCTGTCTCAACAGCTCTAATGTTATGTCAATAATATGCTTCATAGAGCCCTGACTGTATAGGATAGTATCTTAAACATACTTGGTTGGCCAAGGCCACACAGTATTTATCAGCCTGCTGTCACTACCTTATGGCTGAAACAATGTTCGGTTGCTTAGTTGTACATTGTATGTGTTGTTAAATGTCCCACTCAAGGCGTTTGACTCTTATGGAGACATTGCAAATGACAGTGAAGGGCAACAAATTTGGCCTCTGCTCGGTGCTTACAACCATTCTGCAATGAGGCTTCCATAATGTTGCTGACACCTACTACATGTAGCTGTTACATCTGAGGGACAGGAAAAAATCATTTGAGTCTGCAACTTGGATTTGAACCCACCTAATTATCAAAAGGTGAACACACCAACTACTGCTACTGTGTGTAACTGAAATAATGTTTAAAGTGACATAAAAGCCAAGGAATCAAGCAACCTCCCCCCACCAAAAAAAATAAAATAAATAAAATAAAATAGAAAAAGCATTACGCAAATGTGTTAGATGCATCAATCCATGCAGCTCCACATAGTATATATGGAACAAGCCATGCTCATTATTAGAAGTACCAATATAACCAATAAGTAGGAACTCTGTATGGAAATGTAATGTGCTGGGTAGATCTGTTTTAATTCTGTAATGCTTTACAAATTTGCAGTACTAATCCAGTGATTGTCACAAGCATCAAATCATGAGAGTGTGAAGCCTGGATCTATGCAGAATAACAGTGTTCATTCTTATTGATAAAAGGGGGATTTGATTCAGTCCGCTTAATGTATATCTTGGTTAGTCCAGGTTTATTCTTGTTTTATGTCACTTTCAAAAGAGTTTCATCTATATTGCAGTAGCATCAAGGTGTTGCATGCTTTTGAAACTTTGACCTGTGCTTAGGACATTTCTTTGCATGAGGGGGGGGGGGGCACTGTGGCATAGTGATCAGTGTGTTTGACTTCGAATTGAGAGTTCCGGGGTTCGAGCCGAAGCTAGGCCGCGGTTGGCTGTCCCTGTCTTTCAGAAGAGACAGTAATAACTGAGGCCCTGTGTCACAGTAGGTGTTGGCACGTTAAAGAACCCTCCCTGCTCTAAAGCCACGAGTGCAGAGCATAGGCAAAATCTGTCACCCTTCACTTGCATATGATGAAATCCCCATTTAAGTGAAAGATTCTTGAGCGGGACGTTAAACAATAGTTCAACCAACCAACCAACCCCAGTGAGGAATATTTCATGTGTCAAGCCTTGACACTGGTCATCAGTTTTTTTATGCCTTCAGAAACAAAGTTTTGGAGGCATATTATGTTTGGTCTGTCTGTTTGTCCAAAAAGAAAGATACCAGCTTAAGTTTAGGTTATTGTGGCATACAAGTCATCTCCGGAAAGGTGCTACTTGTTTTTACTAAGTAGATTATTAACCCTTTCAACCCCAAGTATCAGAATGGTATGCTCTTTTCTTTTGTCTTTGACCAGTCCATTTCGGTCTGTGGTGTTGAAAGGATTAACCATGTGGCTCTTTCTTACCAGATGATCTGTGATGAAAGTGATTCTGGTTCTGCATCAGAAAAACCATCTTGTCACTAATTATAAAGGTTTTGTCTTACAATGTGATATCTAATTTTGTTGTTTCTATTTGATATGTACCTATCACGTTATAGTGGTTTTACTCTACATTGTAAGTTGATCTGTGTATACTTCCAATTATTTCTGCAATGTCAACTCAAAAATTGAAAGGAAAACTACTAAAAATAAGAAAGCAAAATTTTTTATTTAATCATCATATTGAAACTATAGAGTGTTGTCTAGCGGAATGCATAATTATGACAGATTATATTTATAAAAACAAATTACTCATTGTCTGGTTACAATAAGTCAATATTTTAACATTGGCCTCTGGCATGTATCGTATGTCAATTGCAACAATAAATTTCTTAACGAGAGGATAAGAAGACCTGTATATACAGTCACCTGGTTGTAACTCGGTAAATGGGCTCATTTATGATCTTCTGCATAAAAAAAATCATTGCACATCTTCTCTCTATAAAATTATCACATATTTGTCTAGTAAGTCCAACCATGTGTAGTGAAATAATCAATTTTGTTTTATTTCAATTTTTATGTTGCCACAGCGATATTCCGCAGCATATTTATAGCAAATCGTGGTGGGAATAAGATGCTTGAGGAGCAGGTAGCTGTGTTTTATCAACTATTTGTTACAGGCACTTAACTTCCATGATTCTCCCGGTGCTTCATATTTCTTCTATATTCAATTTACTATTACCAAGATAGATTCTGAATCCAGATATGGAAGCCTGGCTGCTTTTCATTCCACCATGCTCGAAGAGTTTTATGGTCTCAAGGTGCCTCTGTAACATTCAGATGAAGTTGATGATTGTCAAAACACAATGGGGACTAAGATTTCCAAGCATTGATGTGATTATTGGCTGGGTTTAATGGCTGTGTAGTGTCCTCTAACTTTATTTTAGTGAGAAGAAATTTGATGTATGTGACCTGTGAAGAAACTTTGATGTCATCAGTGTCCTAGATTCACATTACTTTGGTTATTCTTTTTAATGTCTATTTTGTTTATTTATAGTTTATTGTCATAAAATGTGTTTATTGTCATCATTTTATTGGTCATATTTCAATCATATTAAGTTTTCAAAGGAAATTCAAACGAACTTTAGTCTATGTGTGCTTCCTCTCCTTTTCAATAAGATTAAATTTTTTCACCAACTGCTGTAGCCTTTGTAATTGTAAAATAGGGTATGGCGTGAGATCCAGCATCATATAGGTATAAGAGCAGTATATACATGTAGAACCTGTCTGGACAAAATACACGCATACAAGTGCTTCCTTATGATTGGTTTTTGGTTTTATTTGTTTTCTAATTTTGCGTCACTTTTGACAGTTTTTCAGGCATTATGGTGGTGGCCACATTTTATTGATGGTGAGAGAACTCTGTTACAATTGTATCCGAGAAGAGAGCACCAGCCTTTCGTAAGTAAACTAGCAAACTTTCTCACACAATTGATATGGGTTCCAGTGAGGCCTGAACCCACAATGATGAGAGGTGAGAGGCTAGAGGGATTATAGTATAATGCTCTAACTATTTGGCCATGGAGGCCCTTCCACATGATAGAGGGTGTTAGGGTTATCTTACGAGAAGGGGCTTCAGTGGCTGAATGGTTATAGTATTGTACTTAAATTCACAGTCTCCCACCTCTTGTCAGCACGGGATTGGAAACTCGCTGGAATCTAAGTTGATCATGTGAGAAAGTTTGTCAGTTTACTCTCGGAAGGCATGTGGTCTTTTCCCGGAAGGCATGTGGTCTTTTCCCGGCTACATTAGTAACCAGTTTCTCCCCTCCACCAATAAAAACTGGCCACCATCATATGATTGAAAGATTGTCGAGTGTAACATAAAGCAAAAACAAATAATCTAATGAGAAATAAAAGTGTTCTTTAAAGACAAGTATCGCCTTCAAGACTGTTATTTCCCAAGACAGGTTGTTGTTGCAAGACAGGTTGAGTTTCGTATAACCATTTTAGAAATAGTCATTTGTATGGGTTATGGAAAATAATCAATTTCAATCTGTCACAACCCCTCCCCCCCCCTCCCTCCTTAGAATTTGCAAAAGTATATATCATATAAGAATAGGATCATTGGTAGAAGATGCTTTTATAAAAGTTGATTTTTTTCTTGCCACAAGTTTGAAACCCACCCACCCCCCCACCCCCCCTTTGAAAAAAAATTCTGGATCTGCACTTGCAGTGTCATTAGGTTAAGAGCCAGCCGTCGCTGCTCAGACCATAAGTGCTAAGCATAGACAAAATTTTGAAGCCCTTTACCATTCTTAATTGAGATATTAAACAACAAGGGCATTTCTCTTCTCTCTCCATTTCTATAGGTCTTTCTCTCTTCTCTCTCCATTTCTATCTTTCTTTCTCTCTTCTCTCTCATATACACACACATAAATTGATTTAACCCAGATTTAAAATCTGAAACAGCATTTATCATTTAATGCAGTGTCTTGGGAGACTTTAATAGAAAATCCATCATTTGATTTTATTTTAATCTGTCCTTCATCCATCACTAACCGATATCCTAGTTTTGTATCTATAACCAGAGTTGCTTTTCCAAGCGATCTCAGAAAAATTCCTCAGAGACCAAATGGTACGATAGCTGAACAGAACACATCTATTTAGTGATGATATAAATATTCCTTTGACTTTTTGTATTATTCTTACAAGACTGGAGACCACACAGAGCATGGATGAAATAAATCATCTGATCTATTGATTGGCCCAAGTGGAAGGATAGATAAAGATATACTGTTACAACCTTTTTCAGATGAATTCTTGTTTGTAATGATGCATGAAGAACATTGGGTGTTTTTTTTTGTTTTCTTAGACGGTCAAGATACAGTTACAGAGACAAATTGAAGGCTTGCTTGTTTATTTTGTTGAAAAAGTGATCTACTTGGTAGAGTAAAAAACACTTAATGTGTTCTTATGCTTGTTTGTTTAAATTGATGCTGTATGCAAAGTCAAAATAGATTTCTCTCTAATTAAGTTTACCCAAGTTAAATATGTCTATACTAGACACCCAAGAGAACTGAACATTAAAAGAACGGGGTTTTTTTTTTCTGGTCAAGATTGTTTTAAATGTCCTTGACTCTAGCCGTGAATTAAACATCAAGGTCATTTTGCTAAATTAAGAATGTATCCTTCAGCTATATGTAAACCTTGACCAACACCTAATCCTTGAAAAATAAGTATTTATGTTTTAGCTTTTTTAGTTTTTTTTAAAATCAAATTTCAAGACTTAGAGTTAAAAATTACAGTGGAACCTCCTTACTAAGACCACCTAAATCTAAATGACTAAAATTGGTCTGATTATTGAGGTGGAAATAGCCTAAATAATGATAGCCATACTGAATTTTGAAGCATTTTGTTGGTCTGAATAACGAGGTGGTCTTCTAAGTGAGGTGGTCTTAAGTCGATGTTCCACTGTATTTATAGAGTTTAAATGTTAATCTCTATACCAGTAATTTTCCTATTACATATTTACACTTTTGCTGAAAATTGAAATGAATTATGAAACTCAGAAGAAAAAGAACATTGCCTTATTTATTGAATTGCATACTTGTCACTGTTGACAAAATGAGATGTGTCTTAACATGTGGGTCACTCCATTTACTATGCATTTAATCAGTTGTCATGGTAATGAATGTCAGTGCCATTACAGAAATCATGTCTTAGAATTTCATCCATCACATCCTTCACTCATGTAAAAGAGGCATCAAATTTGATGTATAATCTTAGACTATTTCATGGATTCCCGTGTTTCTGTCACTCCACGGAAAATTGTTAATGCCAAATGCAAATGCAAATTTGTCACGTCTCTTTTGTAACAAAATATTTTAATTGCTGTAAAAATGTCACATTATAATTTACGTTACAACTTTTCATACTCTGTGCACATACATGACACTTTTTTGCACTGGAATATGCACTATATAAGTGTCATATGCATGTCTATATAACATAAGATGGCATAAATTACACAGAGGAAATGTAAAAGGGTTCAGCTAATTTTGAAGCTTGAAGCCAGAAATTTTAGATAATGTGCACGTTTTATTTGATAATTGTAGGCATTCATACACCTTCATTTTATAATAACTTAATATAATTGTTTTATTTTCTCATATTTTGAAATGATAAAAGTGAGTCCAACTTTATCTTTGAAACTGATTACCTTCTAGTCTGTCTGTCCAGATCTTTAAGTGTATTAGAACTCTTTCATGTAGATAGCCATAGGTCTTTTGGAATGCTCAAGAGCCTCGCTACAGACTTGGCATATATCATAATTATCTTACGACAATTGTGAAATATTACAAGTAGAATCGTTTCCATCATGATTCTGGTCCATAATTCGATTTCCCCAATCAAACGCCACCAGCATTCCTTGAGCGGACTTCGGTGGCTACGCAGAATTGTAGATAAAACAAATTTCCATTTCCGACAGTCTCTAGGAGTTCCAGATGTATTTTCATTAAATTATTAGATGTCCTTTCCCTTGTAAAGAAAATAATCAGTTAACAATGTTCAATGAATGATATAAGTATATATTAATATGAACATGGTTTTGGATTGGTATATCTGTACTTGTCAAAACAATTGTGGAGGTCTCAATTTTTGTTGATGTGACAAATAAGCCAATTGTGGTTTGTTGTGTAGTACTTCAGGTTATTTGAAAGAGATCTAGATTACAATGGACCCTTTTACTCAAGTGCTTAAATATGATACAGGAAAATGATTTTATGCCAGATTCTGTTATGGTAGGTTAAAAATCTGGACATAAACTTATGGCCATTGCTTTTCATATATGTAAAAAAAGTCATAAGATATGATATCAGAGAGTTAAGCATATCCACAGTCAAAACTGAGGTCCTGTGTCACAGTATGTGTCAGCGAGTAAAAGAACCATGTGCTCTATGGCCATAAGTGCCGAGCATACATGTAGGTCAAATTTGTCGTTCTTCACATGGTGATGTCTCCATATAAGTGAAAGATTCTTGAGTGAGTGGTTAAACAACAATACATACAAGGAGGAGAATTAGGTTAAGGTATATTCTGGATTGTAGAATTATTACTTCCTGAACTACTGATGATGATGGAGACTCAATAACTGACAGTCCCTTATTGGTTGTTGTGCTCGAATGTCCCTCTCCAACAACTTGCACTCATATGGGGATGTCATGAAATGCTCATTAACCCTTGAAAACAATAGACTCCTCAGTATATTGATGATTAAGTGGATTCCAAATATGTCTTTAGGGGAGAATGGGTTAAAGGCTTTAACATTTTGTATTTTCTCAGTACTTGGTGCCATGAAGAAGTGAACGTTTAACATGCAGACACTCTGACTTGAGATCTCAGTTTTTATTGTCTTATTAGAAGGTCCCCAAAGGTTCAAACCCTTGACCGCAAATTCTAAAGTCTAGCACCCTACTGAAATTCTGACTTACAGGGACTGCATTTGCTAATGCCAATGAAATGCTGTGACCTTTGATGAATGAGACGCCAATAATCCATTTGCTGTAACTTTCTGGTCAGAAATTCTCTAGGGACAGAATTTTCAAGTTGTTAATTGTTAATCATAAGAGATACATTTCTGTAATTGCTGTAGACACTTTATTTTTCGGGGTAATTTACATAGGCCTAGATTAATAAGGTTTCACTGTATTATCTATGGTAAAGGATGATATTTGGGCCTCTTCTATTTCATGCAAGTGTATTTCTATAAAATCACACTTTATTTCATAAAATTCTTGTATAATCAATACTTTTGAAATCTAAGATGTTTGAGGAATATGAAAATTGTATGTAACATTTTTATGATTAACTCAAATTTTTTATGTTGTTTTGTTTGTTTTGTTGTTGTTTAACGTCCCACTCAAGAATCAAATTTTTTTTTTTTATAGCTGAAGAACAGCAATAATTATTTGTATGTGTTCTGTTCACCTTCTTCTGTCGCTGAACATTCTCCTGTTTTGGCTGCCTGTGTTACACGTGTTACCCATTGACTTTAACTGGTTGACAAATTCTGATTTGTAAATCAAATAAATTCACGCATTGTGACTATCTAGAAACTAATTTCAAAGAAACTGAATTATGGTATCTAGTTGCCATGGCAACAGACATTTTTCTCTATCACTTTGACATTTCCAGAGAAGCAGCCCAACACCTTACAGTATAAATGCTGTCTTGTTCCTCGCTCAGAGCCAATATTAAAATGGCAAAAAATTTAATAATGTAGATCGCTCCTTTCAGTGATGGTAATTAGAATATACCATTTTCTTTGCTTTAATGAATAGATTTGCACCAGTAACCTTTACTACTTATTGAAATCAGAATTGATGTAAATTCTCGCAGGAAAAAAGTGTAGCGGCACTCATAGGCATCTCAATCTGTGTATTGCCGTTCTGCTATACATTTGCCGTAGCTTTTGCTTTGTTTTTATTTTGTCTATTTGTTTGATTGATTAATACTTTATAGGGAAGCTTACTTATGATACCATCTCTGGGTTTTCAGAGGTCTGTGATTTTCCAATATTCACCTTTTGAAGATCGACTCCCGATTTTTCTGGCACCAATTGTTGCCTTGATATCTGTGGTTTTTATACAGTAGAGTCGGTCTATAAGGAATCAGCTCAAAGGGAATTCAGTACTATAACAAAGAGGAATAAAATCCAGAAAAAGATTTACTATTTATCTATTCATGTTGTAAATTCTGATGCTTAAAACAAAGGATTTCTATAATGAAATCAAAAGTCAAATCCCTTTGACTTCGTTTTAAGCCAGCTTCAATGTATTTTTGGAATTTGAAGTACGATGTCAAGGTTGTCGTGGTTTCATAAGACTTTTGCAGTCTGTGTAGATATTAACCAATGCTCTGAATTTTATTACATCCTTATATAACAAAATCTAAATGTTAACCTTGGCATAGTTTAAAATGGCATGGGATAGAACTGTCATATTTTATAGGTGTATTCCCGGGGCCTCCGTGGCCGAGTGGTTAGCGTGTTCGACTTCGAGCCGAGGGGTCCGGGGTTCGATTCCCGCAGCGCCACTCCACGGTTGGCCGTCCCTGTCTTTCGGATGAGACATTAAAAACCAAGGTCCCGTGTCACAGTAGGTGTTGGCACGTTAAAGAACCCTCCCTGCTCTATGGCCATAATTAGTGCCGAGCACGGGTAAAATTTGTCGCCCTTCACCAGCACATGGTGACGTCTCCATATGAGTGAAATATTCTTGAGTGAGACGTTAAACAACAACGAAACAACAACAATAGGTGTATTTCTAATGATTAGACATTCCACTTAGCACGGGGGCCACCATGGCCTAGTGGTTAGGGTGATTGTGAGGTTGTGGGTTCGAATTCACATCACACTGTCCCTGTCCCTGTCTGATGAGACAGTAAAGACCACATTTCCATGGCTGTTGGGGTGGTCTCTCAAGACGGGTCCCACTGTATATGTAGCACATACACTTGTAAGTACCAAAACAATGTTTTAAGGGTCCCTAGTAAAACTATTATAAGAAATCTGATAAGCAATTTGTTATTATGGAATATGAAAGGAAAATACTGTACTTTTCCATTGTTTTTGTCCAAACAACAGCAGCAGTAACATTACATAATAAAGTTGCATAAAGAAGAATTAGCACATTCCTTTCATTAGGCCATGTTAGTGTATCGATGATCTTAATTCGTCCTGAAGTAATTGCTGAAGGCAATAAGTTCACTTCTATATTAAGAACAATTGTCACACCTATTCCCTGTGTCAACTCCTGTTTGTGTCACTGAGAACTTTCTTGGAATTCTCTACGACTGAAACAAGAGAACTTAAAGCAGTGGTCTAGATAGCGCAGATGATATAGGTGGATCTAAGTGTTTGACAAGATTTCAACGGGCACAGCATAATTATCTCTAACCCAGGTATAGTAGCACCACGATGTCTTATGCTGAGTTCCTCTTTGGTGTATTATATTGTGGCTTTATAGTACTGTAGCTTGTTTGCTTTCAGATCGTGAGATCACGGGCTTGAGTCCACTTTGCAGAGGTGATCTGCATTTTCTGTCCTTCAGATGAGATAGTAAAACCCATGCTCTGTGGCATAGTACATGTAGGTGTACATACTAAAAACCCCTCACTGCTCAAATTGCTGTAAATGGTGAGCATGGAACACATTTGT
>JACSZP010008293.1:0-23562 GCA_016161895.1 Pinna nobilis | reverse complement strand
CAAAATGGCTTTTTAGCATATAAACCACCTGAATTAAGAGACCTCCTGTCATATCAGACCCTTTTTGCTCCTCCCCTTGGACAGTCTCTTAAAACAGGTTCGACTGTAAGTGAAATTTTTTATTAGATTGAATGATACACACCATTATGACAACTACAACTTATTAGGAATATATTTCATAAAGACTGCCGGACTCCCATCACTGCATGGCCTAATCGTTGGAGCCACATTCTAATTTGAGTTGTCGTGACGTCAATTCTCTAACTAGATAGCAACTGTTTGTTCACATAGCATTTAACTTGAAAGTTGTCGGGTCTTTCGAATTGAACCTTTAAAGCTGAGGCATATTTCACAGAAGTGGTTTTGCACATTAAAGATCCTTCATCACTCAGTGGCCCCACATGAAGCCTTTCACAGGCATTTTGTGGTGTCTCTGTAAGAGTGAAAGATTCTCAAGACAGAAGTTAAACAACAACAGGAACAACAAATATGTCTCTATGAGTGAAAGATTCTTCATCACCGAGTTAAACAACATCAACAACAGAGCAACAGTATCTGAAAAAGAATAACCTTAAAGATCTTTAGAATTATGGTGGATAAACAACTCATGATTGTCAATTCTCCTTATACAGAGGAGACTTATTAATCTCATGGGCATCTTTGTTCCAAAGTGAATTTTCCAGATAAATAAAGTGTCCATATCATTTAAGCATGACTCTTATATTCTGTTCCAAGTAAATTTGGTCCTGAAATTGAAGTGTCCAGATTATTTGTCTTTGGATTAATGAAGATTGACTTTAGTCAGAATTTGGTTGATTTCAAACTTTTCTTAGAATAAAAAAAAAATTGGGGATGGGGGATAACAGCTTGCTGTATTTCAAGCTCATGATTTAATATTTTTAGGATGTACATCAATATAGCTCCAGAAATACACATTTGATTACATAGTCAAATTAGCACCATCCTTATCTATATCCATCTATATTTCCATATTATCAAAAGTCACCATGTGCTACGAGGTTATTTTCTCAATAAACGTTAACAAAAACAAAATAAATAACCAAATTAACCGTGAAAAGATAAAGACTGGTGATGAAAAGGAGGCTAATGTTACATTTGGCAGAGTCCTCCTCACAGCCATTTAATAGACAAATAGAAAAGTCTGCGTAATTTCACATCCACTTTGGTAAGTCTTTACCGGGGAATTCTACAGCTGGTATTATAAGAGGCATGAAATCAATGACAATTACAGAAAATGAGATACAGGAAATCAACATGACATGTAAATTTCATAACAGTCCCTGGTGTGTGCATGTGCTTTATGTAAAAAAGCATTAAACAAATAACATCAGCATAAATTTGAATAGCATAATTAGATAAGTATTATGTTTCCAAAGATCTGTCTGTTCCTTTTGGCTGCACTTGTTTAACTCTATAGTCTCAATGGTACAGTTGAACTTTATCTAAAGACCACCTCATGTAGAAGACCGATTTATATGAAGGGCCATCAAATTTTATTCTGTAAAACAACATTTTAGGGCATTTTATCCTTAATAAAGAGACAACCTCACTGATATTTTACAAATTGTAGCTAGTCATCTAGGGTGGGCTCAGTAGTGAGGTTACATTGTACAGGGGTCAGGGGTGGGGGATTCTGGTATAAGTATTGGTATATTCTTTTTATAGTAGGATGACTTTTAGCTCACAGAAATGCCCATTTAGGCTGAATATCATCAACCTTAGATCCCATTATAAAATTTGTTCTATGCTAAATACAAAATATTCATGAAACATTGTTAAAGCTTAAAATGTATGTTACCATAGTACTAGACCCACAAGAATTTCCTTTGTGACCATAGTACTAGACACACAAGAAGTTCCTTTGTGACTATAGTAATAGACACACAAGAATTTCCTTTGTGACCATAGTACTAGACACACAAAAGTTCCTTTGTGACTATAGTACTAGACGCACAAGAATTTCCTTTGTGACCATACCGTAGTACTAGACACGCAAGAAGTTCCTTTGTGACCATGTGAATTAGCATCCAGTTTGTTTGTTTGATTTTTGCTTTATGCCACACTCAACAATCTTTTAGTCATATGGTGGTGGCCATCCGCAAGTAAACTGGCAAACTTTCTCACATAATCAGTTTCAGTTCCAACAAGCTTTGAAAACCCACGCTGATAAAACTAAGAGGTGAGAGACTGAGTGGTTTAAAGCGCACTGCTCTAACCATCCGGCCATTGAGGTTTCTGAAGCATCTAGTAAGTTAAGCATAAAAGAAAGATTATGCATCACTATACTAGCCCAGCTGTAGAGTGCTTCATGTACATCACAGACTAAAAGGTCAAGAATTGAAGTCCTTGTAGGGAGGGGCCGCCATGGCCTAGTGGTAAGCGAGTTCGACTAAAGATCCTGAGGTCCGATTTTCACACTGTGGTTAGCTGTCTCCGTTTTTTGGATGAGACAGTAAAAACAAAAGTCAAGTGTCACAGTAGGTGTCAGCACATTCAAGAACCCTCCCTGCTATAAGCCCATAAGTACCGAGCATAGGTAGTATTTGTTGCCCTTTACTGACAGGGATTTGGCTAATTTTGGGGATATGGCTGAATTACCAGTCCTTTGGGTTAGACCTTGAAAACCAGGAGGAGGTCCTGTCTAGGATTGATTTTACATGTAAACATTTCTGAGGCATATGTCAGTTTCATGTCACCATGATGTGACTGAAATAATGTCAAAAGTCACAAAAAAAAACAAGAACGTAACAACATAAGACATTGTTATCATTGTAAATGTATTTCTGTATGTTATATTTCTATAAGCTGTATAACTTTTGATGAATAAACAATAAAGTTCAGTATAATACTCAAACATCCAGTTAAAATTCCTATTTACGTTACGGCAACGATACATGTACATCAGACTTTATTGTCCCATTAATTGTTTTTGTAATAAGCTTGGTTAGTTGGTTGTATTGTTGTTTAATGTCCCACTCAAGAATCTTTCACTTTCATGGAGACGCCACTGTGTGCAGGTGAAGGGCGACAAATTTTGCCAAGGCTCAGCACTTATGGCTGTAGGGCAAGGAGGGGTCTTTAGCGTGCGGACACCAAAGAAAAACAGAATGACCTTACTGGGATTTTAACGCAGGTACCTAGCGGGTAGGTAGGTAGGTATCAACCTAGAATATAAAGATATCCTGGATCATCTGAAAGTTGAAGTCCTTGTAAATAAAACCATGTGACAATACAAAAAATGATCATAGTGAATACTGGGCCTGTAGGCTGTATAATCCTACATGTACCTCTGTGATCTGTCCATTTTCGTCTTATCCTAGGGCTCTGCTGTTAATAACTACATCAGTAAAATTACCTGTATTTATAGGTGTGATACACAAAAGTAGGATCAGATCGTGAGCTTTATTTGTAGGGTGTAAACCTGAAACTTAACAGAGACAGTCAGTGCCCATCATTGAACTGGCTGAATGAACTGAGCTGTCATGAAACCGTTATGTTGGTTTTCTCTTATAACATCACACAGCTGCAGTCTCTCTTCGTTCTGTCTCTCTTTGAATATGTTTAGGATTGTTTGAAATGCGCCTGTACATTTTTATTATCGAGTAGATATCTGGAGATACTGACAAGTGTAGACATAGACATAAAAAATTAATTTGCCGACAGCTTTTTATTTGTGCATTCCTTCCCATACATCACTGCACGGTTGTGTACCTTTGAAACAGTCCCAGTGAGAGTAGCGGAGTATATAACTGTAACACAGTGCTAGCGTTATGATGGTAATTAGGTGCTGATTTCTACTGATACAAGCGATACTTATTATTTTTCAGGAGCAATTGGATCTGTGAACAAGAAGTCGTCAGTTCCGTCTCTTACTTAAAATATCAATTTTGGATCTAGAGTACAAATTTTGGATATTTTTGGAATCTAATCTAAACAGGTGAGTCTGAATCTACATAATTTTCTGTTATTTTTATACAAACGTATATATATATATATATATCAGCTTGACATAGAGTGAATTATTTATAGCAGTCGTGCTGTATTCTCGTCTCTCCTGCTTTCACTTATATTTCATTATAATGACAAATCTGGGAGCATTATCGTCATACATTTGTTCAACACTTTTAAAATATTTCATCTCTCATCAAAGAGTTATTAAAACTTATTTTTGCAAGATGCACACTACTAATTAAATCATGAACTACAGTTGAATCCGAAAACTCGAAGTGCTTGGGACCGCTGATAAACTTCGAGTTTTTGAGACTTCGAGTTTTCAAAATTACGATTTCTCTCCAGCTTAACGCTTTTCTGCCGCACAAACCCTCTAATTCACTCCCTTTCCTAGACAATGTTTTCTCATTAGTCATTATTTTGGTAAATATTCTGTAATATTTTGCCAATGCCGTCCCCTTTAATTACTAAATAAACACTTAGTAATGACAATGTCTGCCAAAAATTCGCATTTCAAAAGATTGTTATGATATTTCACAGGTATTTTAAGCTTTGGATTGTAAAATTTATTCGAGAGATCGAAAATTTCGCCGTCGACGTTCGTAAGATCGAGACTTAATGTGCTTAATTTATTAAGGAAAAAAATCGGGACTGTCGTTTTACTTCGAGAAATCAAGAACTTCGAGAGATCAACGTTCGAGTTTTCAAGATTCGATTGATTTCAAAATTACAATAATCTTATTTTATTAAGTAGTTCTTGTCATCAGGTGTTCTGCTGGGTGTTTTCGTTATTCGTATTCAGATCATGCTAATGTGTCAGTGGATCTTTGGTCAGACTTTGGTCCATCCGTCTATCTATTTGTCTGTCCAGTCTTTCAATATGTTTGTAGCAAAATGTGATACATGTGGCTTGTAAGGTTTTCAATTTGTATGCTCCAAGATTTCCATGTAGCTCAATTAGGATGAGAAATTGATACCTATTTGACCTGATCTCACAGACCAAAAGTCAAAGTCCATTCTAATCACAGGTCAAAGTTCAAGGACTATTAATTCTGATTTCATCTGCTATCATTGGGTCAAAAGTCATGAGCAAAAACAGGACCTCTTTTTAATTTGGCGTTGTACCAAGTTATGACATAATATATCCTACATCAAATATGTATCATGATGTAATATCATTCTCGGTCACATTTGCTTATATGATTTTACAGGAAATTGCATTTTTGTTTTGATGATGTCTCTTTCATACTTATAATTGCATCATCAAGGAGCAGAAAGGGAGGGGCAAATATATCCAAATGATCTCTTCGTGAAGCCTGGGGTCTCGCTTAACCTACTTTCCATATACACTTCTTCAACTTCACACCCCGTTTCAGATTTTTGAAATAAAACATGAACAGTCTGCTTACTACGTTATCTGAAAGTGGCTACTGTCTGTGCTGTGGCGATACTCTTACGATCCTCTGCGCATTATATTTTATCGTGGTATCACTGGTATGATGTCAGGGTAACACTGGTCTCCTCCGCTTAATTTTGGTTATCATGGATGGCATGTTAATGTAATGCACTTATGCTTGTGTTAGCACCTCGGCATTAGAGTTATAATCATTTCCACTTTGTGTATTGTTTTTTTGTACATACATGATGAGATATTTATACTACCTTTACTACTGCATTATACTTACAATCATTTCTACTCTGTGCACAGTTTATTTTATTTCTGATGAGATGCTTGGAGTGGTTCTGAAGCTTAGATTAAGTAGCGTCTTAACGACTCCTTGTCCAAGTGAAGGCCACTACACCTTAGGGTGATCATCATCCAATATTGCACATTGTTATCATCATCCAATTGGAAAATAAGCTTTCCGAATCCTGAAATGAAGAGGCAATGGCATAATTTCTTCGATGGATTATTTTAAGGGAGACAGAAATTTAACGAGATTGTAGGTCATACGAGAGCTCTTGAATGACTACCTGAAAGTGACATCAATGACTACCTGAAATTGACATGGTTTTCCACTTACAGATATGAAGTATATATGCGTTTATGTCATCAGCAAGAGTGTGCAAGAAGCAGTTGTTAATCTGACAGAATTATTAACACAGACATGAAAACTTCTCTGATCAAATGAGCCTCAGATAAAAGCTACATTAAAAGAAAGTTGAATCAGCTGTTTTATTGGGAACTGGGTCATAAAATGAGCAAATCTCTGTGAAATGGATCAAACAACTAACTCCAGGTGAAAATCGTAGATTCAGTCCAAAAATAAAATGTATGGGTATAAAAACCACTTGATCAGTTTCTGTCACTCTTTCACATTAAGTAAGTTTAATTATATCAAGAAAATGTAAAACGGTGAATGATTGGATGAAATTAGATCATACAGAATTTAATAAATCATCAATTTTTCCTGAAGCTGTCAATTTCCTTGTAATATATTTAGTGAGCGAAGGAAGTCTCTCTTATTTTTTGTGGTTAAACTTCATGTTGGGTAAATGGACTAAAAAGTCATTTCAATTTGCTATTGCATCTTAGATAAGAAAATTTAGATTTATTGAAAAGAGACACTAGAAAGGATAATCTTTTTTGGGGGAAGGGGTGGGGTTGTGATGTCCAAAGAGATTTGAGTTACTAGAATGAAAATGGGTAATTTTTCACATGAAGTTGAGTACCTAGGGTCCTCCGTGGCCTAGTGGTTAGCATGTTCGACTTTGATTCCGGGGTTTGATTCCCGCAGTGCCACTCCGTGGTTGTTGACTGTCTGTCTTTCGATAAGACAGTAAAAACCGAGGTCCCGTGTCACAGTAGGTGTTGGCATGTTAAAGAACACTTCCTGCTCTACGGCCAGCAGTGCCGAGCACAGGCAAAATATGTCGCCCTTCACCGGCACATGGTGACTTCTCCATATGAGTGAAATACTATTGAGTGGGACGTTAAATAACAACGCAACAATAACAAGTTGAGTACTGGTATAAAGGAGAAATTAGGTGTGCAAGGTGTTGGTCAGTTATGTTACTGTATCTCATGAGACATGATTCTATAATTAGTATCACAAGTAATCTTAGTCTCTTGGCTGTTTGGTAGTTTGCTGACACCTTTGAGCTATAGGTCAAAGGTTGAAGTCTCACTTGAGGCATAGCTACATATAACTTTTCATCTGTCCTCAGATGAGGCAACAAAAAAGTAGTGTCCCTGTCTTACAACAGGTGTTAGCTACTTTGATGATTTATCATTGCATAGAGTTGTAAGCCACAGTTTAGTTCTATTGTTGTTTAACGTCCCCCTTAAAAAAATCTTTCAATTACATGGAAATGTCACTAACTATCACTGGAGAGTGACCAATTTTGCCGATGCTCGGCACTTATGGCCATTGAATAGGGAAGGCTCTTTCAAAGTGCCGACACCTACTATGACACAGGATCTTTGGTTTTTCTGTCGCATCTGCGCATATTCGAACCTAGGACCTCACAATCAGAAGGCAAACATGTTAACCACTGAGCCACAGCAGCCCTGTAGGCAAAAGGTGAAATTAACAAAACCCGAATCAACTTGAAGCTGCCACAATAAGATTTTGCGATCGAAATCATGTTGCAAATGGCATACCCGGTATAACAACAACAACCATAGCGTGATCTAAGTGCATTAAGTATTTGATTATTATAGAGCATGTCTGTATTACAGATTTTATTAAAGATATGTCGCTTCTGCAGTCTTGTCTGGTTTCCATGTCAGCTTCCATTGCTGCAGCTGATGGTGTGATTGATGGATTAGTGATAATTATCTGTCTGGTCTGTAAAGGTGAGAACTCACCTGAGCAGTAGAAAAAGGGAAAGTCATCGAAAGGTGTTGAGATAGGGAATAAGCAAGAAGTATTGTGTCGGGAAATGAAGATGAAAATAGGTCTGATGAAGTTACTTATGGCTGTTGAGTAAGGGAGGGGGGGGGGGGGTCTTTAACATGCCAATACCTACTATAACATGAAACCTTGGTTTTTACTGTCTCATCAGAAAGACAGGGACAGTCAAATCCAGCAGGACATGGATTCAAACCCATGACCTCGCAATCAGAAGGGGAAGACGCTAACCACTGATCCATGCCTCCCTGCAGAGACATCATAAGGGACTGACACATTATGTGACAATTCTTTTGGAAAGTATAATTATAGCAAGAGTACTGATTGAGTTTCTTTCTTGATGTTTAGGAGGATTGCCTGGTTTCAGTCGTTAAGATACGCTATGTAACGACGTGATTTATTGTGCGGCGTGACTTCTGAAAGCCTTTGCCACAGGCCAGGGCTACCCGTGTGGCCCCAGAGTGGCTCCTAGTGTTTAGTGTACAACTGGGATGGTGTTTGTTACATGAAGTTTTAGTCCAACTGAATTTTGATTTCAATAATTGTCTTGGGAGCCCAACATTTCTTTTATTATAAGTTTTTATCCACATTATAGATCCAGTATAGAGTTTATGCAATAGTATTGTAAACATGTTAAGTTTCTTTACATAAGTTACTTGTATAAGTAGGTCTATATTTTCTGTGATTTATTACCTGTATATCTAATTTTGCAATAAAACTGAATAAACTATGTAATTAAAAGTTTTTGACAGGAATAAAATGACAGGCGGGAAGAAAGATATGATAATTCGAGTCTAAAAATAGAAACATAAATGTATGATAAATGGTGTACATGTTTAATATTCATGTAAGTTCAATTATTCCATGTACATGGAAAGACCAATTACAGTGAACATTGTACATATATAAAAAACCTCTTTAAAGGCACAAGTAAAAAAAATGTCTTCATTGGGGAGGGAGGGGGAGGGAGGTGTCTTAAAGAAGTCGAATAGTACACAAATAATTTACTGGGATAGCAAAAAATTGTCTTTTTGCCCAGGTGTTCTTTGCATACAGGTACTTGCTAAAGCATATTTTACTGGTACATGTATATTGTTTACTTAATGTTTTAAGGAAATAGTAAATTTGTGGTAGGTTCTGTTGCTAGAGTACATGTATATACGATATATTTGTGGCCTAGTGTATAAAAGTCATCTTAGGCTAAGATCTGGGGGATATTATTATGCCCTTTTTCACATTTGGCAATGAGAGAAGGTCACTAAAAAGAAAATAGGATTGACTTGGAGTGTGTGGGCAATGGTATCTACTAGGAATTTGATTTATAAACTTTTTATTGAATGGAACGATTATTTATGAGAGATCCTCTGAACTATTATACAGCATGTGGGTGAGGTGTGGTCCCATTAATTCCCAGTGCATGTTGTTTACCTTATTTAAGCAGCCCACACAAACAAAACAGGTTTCAGAAATTTATGCATCTTCAGTGCAAGTGTAGGATTGGTGATTTCTACCTTCTGATAAGAGAGTCTGTATAAATGTAGATGTACCATAATGATATAACAAACTGCATGTCCTAACTGCTCCATTTGTCGACTCAATTATTTTGTTAGGTTACACAAGAATCGTTCACTTACCGATGTATGGGAGGAGAGGGAAGAGCATTGTGGCTTAGTAGTCAGTGCATTCGACTTCTGTTCATGAGGTCCAGGGTTCAAAACTATGCCATGCTGCAGTTGGCTGTCCTTGTCTTTCTGATGAGAGGGTAAAAAACGGAGGTCCTCTGTCATAGTAGGTGTTGGCACATTAAAAAAAGAACCCTCCATGCTCTACAGTTGTGTGTGCTGTCCCTGTCCTGCGGATTAGACAGTAAAAAAAACTGAGATCCTGTATTACAGTAGGTGTCTGAACATTAAAGAACCCTCCCTGCTCTTTGACCATATGTGCTGGGCAGCGCTGAGAGTGCCAAGCATTGGCAAAGTTGATAGCGCTTCACCTGCCTTGGTGACATCTCCATATAAGTGAATGATTCTGGAGTGGGACGTTAAACAACAATACATTCATCCAACAACACCAGCATGGATTGAAACACAATCTAGTGTATATACATGTATGTGTATTGTAAGTCCTATATATTCATGTGAACTATAGCATAAAATTTGGATAGTTCAGTAAAACTGTAGATATATACGATTTTTTTATTTTTCGTTCATTTATTTTCTTTGAAAACTTTATCTCACCACTTTTCATCACCGCTGGGATGAACATTTCCACAGATCAGTTGCAGCTACTGTAATAGATCAGTGGTAATCGCTGTAACAGATTTCAGCTTACCCAGTGTATATACATAAACACTGGACCGACTGCACTTCATTTACACATGGATCACTGGAAGAAATATATTGTCTTACAAGACTTGGCAATCTATTACAAAAGATCATCATCCAATTTCTAGTTGTTATCTCCAATTAATTATCTAACTTACATGTGTATAAATGTTTCTTGTTATTAATTGCAATTATATCGTGATTTTTCCCTGGTCTGGGTAATTGATCCACCTGTGTTATCCAAAATATTGCCATTATTTATAGACATAACAGAATCGCTTACGCATTCTTTGCTGTACTGTTATGGCCAATGTTGATGTTGTCAAATCTCTCTTGGCTGCCAATGCCAAATGGTTAGAGTGCATGTTCACTTCATGTGTAAAAGACTTTGGCACATTTCTAGATTGCCACAAAACTTATTCCTTACAGTGCATTTGCACAAGTCTAGATTGCCACAAACCCTATTTCTTGAAATGCATGTAGGAAATAACTGCTTGCATAGTGCTATGGGCTTGATGCATAAGTCAGAACTGTAAACCTTGAAAAATTTCCATGGGGAGATTTTTCATTTTCATGGGGGAGACTCAGTTTTAGTAAGAGCTGATGGGAAATTGGGGGAGATAATACATTTTTGCAGGAAATTATCAAAATTTTACATAGAATTTTGGTAGTTTTCCTATTGATGGGGAGATTTGGCAAGTACGAAAAGTTGCATATTTGTATGCAACATTAGAAACCAAGTCCCAGTGTTCACTATACATGTATTTCTCTCTGGGGGCCTCCGTGGCCGAGTGGTTAGCATGTTCGACTTCGAGCCGAGCGGTCCGGGGTTTGATTCCCACAGCGCCCCTTCGCGGTTGGCTGTCCCCGTCTTTCGGATGAGACAGTAAAAACCGAGGTCCCGTGTCACAGTAGGTGTTGGCACGTTAAAGATACCTCCCTGCTCTACGGCCATAAGTGCAGAGCACAGGCAAAATTTGTCGCCTTTCACCGGCACAGGGTGACGTCTCCATATGAGTGAAATATTCTTGAGTGGGACGTTAAACAACAACGCAACAACAACAATTTCTCTCTGTGGGTCATAATGGAGATATCAATGTTTAACAAATTCATTTTGTTTTTACTTGAACTTAATTAGCAAGTGTCCCGATCCAACTGTCATTGAATAAGGAATGTGATTAAGCTTTATACTGTCATTGTATTGACCAAAAATGTTGATATCATCGGGTTCAAATAAATTCATTTATGCAATAATGTCGTCCCCCTGAGTCCAATCATATTTATAAACATGTCTAATGATATTGGAAATTACCATAATGAGTACTAATTACACAAAATATCGATGGAAACTGTTTAAATTAGATAATTATAGTATCATTAAATATCTTATGAAGTATGAGAAGGTCTCTTAATTACATTAATTATATCATGATCTTGTAAACAGTTGCAGTTATTCGATTGATTTTCACAGCGATGAATATTCGAGCAATAAATTTGTTATTGTTTATTTGTCGTTTGTAACATCCAGTAGAGTTTCATTTTTTGGAACAAAAAGAACCATTTGTTAAAGACAATGGTATTGATCATGGCCTAATTAACCGATGAATGATAAATGAAAGTACGGTGAATTAAATTATGAATGATAAATTATTCATCAGAACTTACTGGGCCATGCTGCCATAGCAGAGTAATTCTCGGGTAACTAGGATTCCCATCTGAGTGAAAGCCAAGGTCACAGTAGGTTTTTGTCATATTCAAGACTCTTCATTCTATGGGGTAAATTCCCTTGCATAGGAAATTGTAGTTAGTCTTCATAGGATTGAGCAATTGCGACATGAACCTTCAGATTAGTTGAATTTCCCATTTTGTTTGTCTGCATGTGCAAATCTACAGGCCTACCTATAGCCGTATTTTTAGATCTGTAGTAATGCCACTCTAATGCATATTTTATAGCTATATTGTCCTTATGATGAGACCTGGCAAAATTTTCGATTTTGTGACCTTGACCTTATCTTTATGAAGAAGATTCCATATCTGTATGATGCTGTTCTGAGTCTTCAGAGATGCACAAACATAATGTTTTCTGTACAATGGAACCTGTCACGAGAGGCCACTTACACGAAAATATGTTTCTAAAACATCATATGAATGAAACTTGTGATGAGAGACCACCTGTCTTGAAAGACCATCTTTCCAGGGCAGAAGGAGGGGTCTCTCAAGATAGGTTTCACTGTAAAACCTATCTTCAGTATTCTTTTCAAGTTTAACCACTTCATTTCTAAGAACTACATTTTTATTCTGTGAATCAATTTCAATTTATGTGTAATTGGATTTGTACATCAAACTGAATAAAAAATCCCCTGAAATAGATCATTTGGGGCATTTAGTTTTTGGTCTATCTATTGTCTATTGTCTACAAAAACTGTAACCGTGGACAAAACTTAAAAAATGATAGGTAATAGGCCTTTCTTATTTCAAGTTCTTTATTTCTTTGGGCCATTTAGCCAGGCCTTTCTTATTTCAAGTTCTTTATTTCTTTGGGCCATTTAGCCCATCAGATTTCATATGTAGTTTTCTTGTGACAAGTCTTTTCTGTTGCTACCAAAATTTTTTAACAGGTCGCTTTGACCTTGGAGTTTTACCTACTTTTAAAAGCTTTTAACCTTATTTGATACTTTGCTGCATTCACAAACACTTTTTTGTTGTAATTTTTTTGTTTTGTTTCTCCGTGTTACTCGTAAATTTCATTACTGGTACTTAGGAAAACTCGTAAATTTCATGTTGTGATATGTTCCTTTCACTTCCTGTGATCTGTCAGTGTCATGCTGTTAAACAGTCAAATTATTTTTTTTTCATCTGTGATTGACATTGCATCTGTGATGTAACTGAAGCAGATTCATTGACAGATTATATCCACAATGTTAAGGATTGGAGTCTATTTCTGCGAGGCTCTGATGGATTATTGTGGTATGAGGAGGCAGCCATGTCCATGTAGCTTTCATGTAGAATACAGTACACTGGTAGATAATTAGATTTTTTTAATCTCTAAAAACCAAAACAAACCTCAGGGCTAATGGAATCATGGGGGAGGATGGATGTTAGCCTAAGGTACTCCAGTAATCTGGTTTGTTCCAACACTAGTGAATTATGGTGAAACCTTGTCTAAAGACAATCTTGCTATAAGGGCTACCAAATTCAGTCTGCATATCATTATTTTAGGCTGCTTCAACTTCACTTAGGAGCTAGACTACCTGCCTAATAAACCATTTCAATTTCTTGCTTGGTTGGTCCCACTGTGTATATATAGACCTAGTTTATATACATGTACAGTACAGCATGCAAAGACTCTTCTAAATCAGTTTGTTTAAAGTTTTAACAACATTACGAAAAACATTATCTTTTAGGATATATGTAAGGTCAAATCAGGTTATCCAAATAATGTATGTACATTATACATATCAAGTGTCTGAAGGTTGGCAGTCCTCTCCTGGGTACAGCTGGTTGTAGGCAGGATTTCTCCTCAGCCACTTACACCTGTTGATTTGCCACCACAAGAGTTGTTAGCCATGGCCTAAAGCATCAATATAGCATACCAGCAACAAATCAAAGGTTGCCACATTGTTCTGTCCTGCTACAATGGAAATTGTGTATCATTGCAATAGTCGTGTATATTGGTTAAGGATATACCCCTAAAACAGTACAGTGGAACCTTGCTATTTAGTATTAGGACCATCAAAGTGACTGGTTAAAATTGGTATCATTAGTGAGATGGTCCTTTAGGTGAAGTTTGTATAGCCAAGAATAATGGTAAACAGATCAAATGTAAATGGTCCATATTGTGAGGTAGTCTTATCTGAGACTTTGGTCTTTAGGCAGGGTTCTACTGTGCATGTATATTAACACTGACCTTTTATATGATGTACAGTGAACTTCAAGAATAGCAAAGCCGAGGACAATGAATTTCTGGTAATAACAAACAAAATCTCCAGGGTCCAATGTTTTTACCTGTAATCTGTATAAAACCTGAAACAAAGAAACTCTTAATATAACAAAGTTAATTAACCGCTCCCAATGCATTCGGTACAAACGAAGTTGACTGTACATGAAATCAGCATTTCTTACTGTTTTGAGGGTAATTAAATTGAAATAAAAATCCTTGGGAAGCTGTTTATAATTTGAGGGCATTATAATTGTGTTAGCTTGATTTTCTTTACCAAAACCTTCTTTGCATGAAACTAAGCAATTTTTATTGTGCAAGATGTAGACTTCAGGGAATGTCCATGACAGTTTTCCTTGGCAGAAACATCAGGGAATATAAGAACAGATTTAATCCCACAAGGAGCCCTGTCAAGACTCGGATAGTTGTAAGATTTGCACATTGTCATTTTATCACTGGAGGTGTGACAAGTCCAGACTAAAAATCCCTACTGGGAGTCTGCGATCTGACTCAAAGTACTGGTTCTAAAGACACCATGACCAAGAAACCTTTTTTTTTTTTTTTTTTGTAACTATGGCAAAACATCCAAATACAGGATTTATCATGTGTAGGTCCATCATTAATGAAACGGGAGCGCGGAAATCTATCGATTTTCAGTCTCTCTCTAACTCATTCTCTCTTCTGGTTGGTTGGTTGAATTGTTGTTTAACGTCCCACTCAAGGATCTTTCACTTATATGGAGACGTAGGAGTGAAGGGTGACAAATTTTCCCTATGCTCGGCACCTATGGCGTAGAGCAAAGAGGATTCTAAGATTCGTTATGTTGACACACACTCTCATTCTCACTCTCTCTCTCTCTCTCTCTCTCTCTCTCTCTCTCTCTCTCTCTTTGATAGGTGGTATTTCTTTTAAAAGGAATTGAAGGACATTTTTGCCATGGAATTCTCAAATTCAGCATTCCTAGATGGTAAAAATGAAGCAGTTTAAAAGTACAGGTATTCTATACACAAGAACTTTTAACTTGCTAGGCTCAGGTTTAGAAAGCAATTATGCTTAAGACTGCATGACCAACTATAGACCTTGAGAATTTTTATGGCAAGGAAGACGTGAGTGACTAAGTGAACAAGTGCTTGGTTCAATATACAGTCAAACCTGTTTTAAGAGACCATCACAGAGAAGGAGCAAAAAGGGTCACATATGACAGATGGTCTGTTAATTCAGGTGATTTATGTAGGTAAAAGTCGTTTTGGGAATCACTAATTTAGGTCTCATGAGACAGGTTTTCCGTAAAATTCAGTGGGTCCTAAGGCAGGTTAGACTATACAGTAGAGTCTGTTGATAACGAATCGGCTTAAAGTGAATTCAGTGCTACATGTATATCGAAGAGAAATAAAATCCCTGAAAAAAATAGTTGTTTATCTATTTACGTAGCAAATTCTGATGCTTAAAACGAAGGATGCCTATAACAGAGACAAAAGTCAATCCCCTTTGACTTCATTATAGACCAACTCCACTGCAGTTAAGGGATTATTGTAGCTTCTCCTGTAGGACTATTAATGTTGAACTGTAATTTGAGTGTAGATGTAGATTGGACCACATAATAGTTATATGAGGTAGATTTACATGCTTCCATTAACAAGCTTCAGCCATCATTTGTAGTATACGGGCCATACAATCCCATACTTCCATTTACCAGACCTTTCAGTCACTAATATCATTGAATTCTTCCATAAACATAAACCTTTGAGCTTAATCTTCAAGTAAATCAAGAAAAAAAACGACCTTTCTGTTACTGCAAGTGTTTAGCAGCGTCAGTTACATGCATCTGATGTTTAAGATTTCTCCTAGTTGTTTGTTTATTACCATGGCTTATTGGTTTTACAATAATTGCTACAGTGTCTGTACATCCGACTTGGATGCCTGGTGATGTAGAAAACAGATCTAGTATCGCCCCAGCTCATTGCTTCTCTTTACAAACCACTACAGAGCCGTGGTCTTGTATAGAAGTAATTAGGTGGTATTTCCTGTGTAACTAACATCACACATTTTCCCATTAGACATCCAAATGTATTTGAGTATCTATAAGGTGAACAATTCTTATGGCACCCTCAGTGGATGGATGGACAAATACTTCATTATAACTACATGTAGTTGTGATGTTTGCCTTGTAGTTCTTTTTATAGGACAATCATAAAGATCTCTTTGATGGTATAAGCATGTATTCAGGGACCACTGCTGCAATAGAACCTTCTACTAAGTCAACGAGGTTGCTGTGGCCTAGTTGTTAGCATGTTCGACTTCTGATTGTGAGGTTGTGAGTTCAAATCCCAGCCACATTGTGTTTGACTCTCCCTGTCTTTAAGATGAGACAATAAAAACCAAGGTTCTGTGTCAGTAGGTATTGGCATGTTCAAGAACCCTCCCTGCTCTACGTCCACAACAGTTGAATATAGACAAAATACATGTAAATCACCCTTCATTGGCACGCAGTGCCATCTCCATATAAGTGAAGGATTCTTGAGTGGGACGTTACAGAGCAATATAACCAACTAGACTTCTTTGATGATGTATAAACATATTCAGGGATCGCTTTTGTCATAGAACTATCTACTAAGTCGATAATTACTCAGAATAATTAACATATTAATTTAAAATAGATACATGACTTAATTAGTGACTATTAATGATTAATGAATCATGTAAAAAAAATATTAAAATATTTTGTAAACTGGAATCCTATGGATGAACACCTCAGAATATGTAGTTCAATTATCTATTCAGGTGCATCCACTCCTTTAGGTACGCTTTCAGGTTTTTGATTTCCTATGTGCATTGACAGATATAATTGAGTGAGTTGTAAACACAGTAGAATCAGTCGGGATAGATAGTCTGTAATTGCTGTTGATTGATTGGTTATATTGTTGTTTAACGTCCCACTCAATAGTCTTGCCAGGGAAAGGCAATAACTGCAGTTGGCTGTCCCTGTCTTCCAGATGAGATGGTTGGTCGTCCCCCCCGTGTAACAGAAGATGTCAGCATGTTAAAGAACCCTCCCTGTTCTATAGCCAAAAGGCACCATTTGTCGCCTTTCACTGGCTTTTGTTGAGGTTTCCATACAGGTGAAAGATTCTCGAGTGTGACATTAAACAACAATACACCAACAACTAAAACCTTGTTTTAAACCCTAACCATCCCAAATCTTACCTGTAAAAATAGTTCTAAGATAAACATGTATGATGCTAAAGTTGTTGAGTATTGGCTTATACTTTAAGCCATTCATTGTCGTCTACTGACATCTTCCTATAAGTAAATTGTTCTTGAGTGGGATGTTCAAAGTAAAACATCCTGCACAGGTTTGGTGGTCTCGGGGAACAGCTCCTTCTGTAGTTTTGTAAATTAATGATGCATATTTAGACTACAGACTGAAGCAAAGAACACTGATGATATCTCATTACTGAAACAACATAAGGCAATGGTATGACCTGGCAGTGACTTCTACAATAATGTTTATTGGATATTGACCAAATGTTTTTGAGACAAGCTGACCATTGCAATGCAGACTGAGTTTACAAATCTATGTGGGTATCAATACTTTGGTAACAAATAACCTACATGTATCTCATATCAAAGGGTTGTCTATGGAAACAATATGAGAGGAAATACTTGTGTCTAAAGGGCTACATTGGTCTCTTTTTGTCATCTGTATGTTAATTTTATTTTGTTTATACAGATACTGGCATTAGCAAATGAGAATAGTGAGTCAGCTTTTGTTGTGTTTACAAGGAAAAAAACACAATCCTGATTTCTGAACAAATAAACCAGATACTGTAAACCATAAAATATAGAGTAAAAGAAAATGAGGTGGCAAGCATTTGGTTGCGAACCAGTACTGATGAAGTTGTGTCCAGTACCTTTTCTTGCTCCTATGAAGATCAGATAAGTAAATGAATGTTAAAGACTGCCATAGCCTTGTGGTTAGTGTAATCAGCTTCTGGTCAAGAGGTCCAGGGTTCAACTCTGAGCCAAGCTACAACTGGCTGTCCCTGTCTTGCAGATTAGACAATAAAAACTGAGGTCCTGTGTCATAGTAGGTATCGGCACGTTAAAGAATCCTACTTGCTACACGGCTATAACTGCCGAGCATAGGCCAAATTTGTCACTCTTCACCGGCTTTTGATGACGTTTCTGTGCAAGTGAAAGATTCTTGAATGGGACGTTAAACAAGAATGCAACCAGCTAACTGTGCCAGCATACAATGCATATTTATGATGATCGGAATGACCCCTCGTTTGTCCTGCGGTGGAAATGACATAAAACTAATTTAGCCATGTTTAATCTCCAGATATTATCTATTGATTGGTCATTTCCTACATTACATACATCTTTAACAGCCGACAGATATTTTCCTCGCTGCTTCCATTTCTTTTTGTCGTTCAGGAAACAATGATTGAAAAAGTGATACTTTCAATTGATTCGGATGGTATTGATTAAATTCAGGTTATGGTCTAGTTTAACACTTGATTAAATTGTGTGTTGGATTTGATTACTAGAGCTTCCCTGGAACCAAGAGTATTTTTCAGAACCATTGCCCTATAAATGATATGAATAATCGTAATAAAGGCGCTCAGTTTTATGGCGCTAAGCCGTCAAATGTCATAAACGGATTTAGACAGAATTCCCAGGGCTCCTTACTCCTAATTAATATTTCACTCCCCAAAAATACATGATAATGATAAGTCGGAAGTGCTGTCAATGGGAGAGTGCCACTCATAACTGTTAATATCAAATGTGGTGAATAAATGATGACCCCTCATAACTCTTTAGTATTTACTTCTGTAGATCCATACTGATGTAGTAATGATTAGTATGTGCTGTGTTGTATCTGTGCTCATTGTCTGTGCTGTACATAAGTATTATGTAACAATGATCAGTATGTGTGCTGTGTTGTATATGTCCTCATTGCCTGTGCTGTAATTGAGTATTTTGTAACAATGATCAGCATGTGTGCTGTGTTGTAACTGTGCTCAATGTCTGTGCTGTAACTAAGTATTATGTAACAATGATCAGCATTTGCGCTGTCTTGTACCGGTGCTCATTGTTTGTGCTGTAACTAAGTATTATGTAACAATGATCAGTTTGTGTGCTGTCTTGTATCTGTGCCTGTTGCCTGTGCTGTAATTAAGTATTTTGCAACAATGATCAGCATGTGTGCTGTGTTGTTTCTGTGCTCATTGTCTGCTGTAATTAAGTATTATGTAACAATGATCAGCATGTGTGCTGTGTTGTATCTGTGCCCATTGTCTGTGCTGTAATTAAGTTTTTTGTAACGATGATCAGCATGTGTGCTGTATTGTATCTGTGCCCATTGTCTGTGCTGTAATTAAGTATTTTGTAACAATGATCAGCATGTGTGCTGTCTAGTATCTGTGCTTATTGTCTGTGCTGTAATTTTAAAGTATTTTGTAATAATGATAAGTCTGTGTGCTGTCCTGTATCTGTGCTCATTGTCTATGCTGTAGTTAAGTATTTTGTTACTATAAGTCTGTGCTTTAATTCTAAAGTCAGGATTGATGTAGTTATGATGTGTGTCATTTTGTATCTGTGCCCATTGGCTCTGGGCCAGAAGTCACAAAAAGACTTAAAGCTCAAACTCATTTCTCAACTTAACTACTACTCCTCAATATTTCGGTTAACACGTTTGCCTTCTGGTTGTGAGGTTTGGGGTATGAGTCTGTACTGTATTGCTTTCGGCTTTCCTTGTCTTACTGATGGGACAATCAGAACTGAGGTCTTGCGTCACAGTAGGTGTCAGCATGTATAAGAAACGTCATTGCTCAATAGCCATAATTACTGAGCATGAGCCAAGTTTATGACATTTATGTCTCTATATAATTACTGAAAGATTCTTGAATGGGAAGTAAACGATTTTTGAATGGGATGTAAACGGCACCAACTGGCAGGGAAATTGTCACTGATGATACTACATTTTAAGACCTTTATCAATTGAAAAGAAATTTCCTGTTTCATTTGAAAATGTTGGCGCATTTCATAAGAACTGGCGACAAGTTACAGACACTGCACAAAATACATGTCTAAAAGAAGATATTATGTCAGGTTTATCAATAATTCATGTCAACCAAGACCATGACGATTTAACATTATGCATCAAATATGTCAAAAACAGCAACTGTTACTCAATTAGAATATCTGTTCAGTGTCATAAGTTCACAGTTCAAGTCTCAGTCTGTCATTGCAGACGACATCCTTTACATATAGTCTGCTGATATTTTGGTTCACACTCAGTTCTTATGATATTGAATCACGACTGACTGTGGTTGGCATAAAATGGTTGATGGTGTGTAACATGGCTGACCTGTGCCACTTGACATATAGATAATTCCCTACATGGTGAAACTTTTAGTGACAAGACTAAAAGAAATAACGAGCTGTCTGTAGTAGATAGTATGCTGTGCTTCAAGACCAGACACCGTGCTTCCAGACCAGACTGTTGTAGGCATCAAGAGGGGCATAATCCTCCCTTATGGCTACCCTTATGGTGACTAGCTCAATCATAATTGTTTAAATTGGTCTGATTAGTTAAGTGGTCTCTTAAGAGAGTTACAGCTAGCACAGATTGATGTCCAGTTAGTTGCATATACTCTGTTTTGCCAAAACTGTACAAAGATAGAGCACATAACAGTGTAAAGAAATCTGCTTGAAAAACACATCAAGTACCCCAAACAGCTTTTAAATAGCTTTGTCGCTAGGCTCTGCTGACAGTCTAGTGCATTTGATGTAAAAATATTCGCTGAATTTTGAAACACAACGACTTTAATAATTGTCGTTTAAAAAAAGAGAGTATAGTTATACTCAAATGTCACTCAAGAATCTTTCATTTATATGGAGACGTCATCATGAAGACTGACAAATTTTGCCCATTCTTTGCACTTAAGATCATTTAAGCAGGGAGGGTTCTTTAACCCTTTCAACACCACAGACCGATTTAGACTGGTCCAGACAATGGAATAGAGCATACCATTCTGATACTTGGGGTTGAAAGGGTTAAACATGCCTACACCTACTGTGACATGGAACCTCTGTTTTAACTAATCTCTTCTGAAAGACAGGATAAGCCAACTGCAGCGTGGATCGGATTTGAACCGACAACTTAATGCTCAGATTGCAAATATGCTACATTGTAACCACTTGGCCATGGCGATTCTGGATTGATGTTTAACAGAGTTATTATTGTTCTGAAGCAAGATGGTCTCCTTAGTGAGGTGGTCCTTGGAGGAGGTTCCAATTATCTTTAATAAAATGCATGTACATTCTCCTTGAACAAAATTATCAGGCTGGTGTCAAATTTTATTTTTGCATAGATTATGGTCAAAATGTTCCTCAATTTTAAGTCGTATGAACTCATTGATCCCTCATAGACACTGGGAAAATAATAGACAATTCAGCTGATCAATGATTTAGGCAAATCCAAATACAGTCGAATCTTGAAAACTCGAACCTCGATCTCTCGAAGTTCTCGATATCTCGAGGTAAAGCTACGGTCCCGATTTTTTTGCTTGATAAATTAAACAAATTTAGTCTCGCTCTTTCGTATGTCGACAGCGAATTTTTCTATCTCTCGAATAAATTTCACAATCCAAAGCTTAAAATACCTGTGAAATACCATCTCAACCTTTTGAAATGCGTATTTTTGGCAGACATTGTAATTTCTACGTGTTTATTTAGTGATTGAAGGTGACGATATTGTTAATTTATTTCAGAATATTTACCTAAATAATGAATAATGAGAACAGTGCCTGGGAAAGGGAGTGAATTGGAGGGTATAGGGCGGTGGAATAGTGTTAAGATGGAGAGTAATTGTATTTTTGAGGGGCCTCCGTGGCCAAGTGGTTAGCGTGTTCGACTGCAAATCAGAAGAGCCAGGTTTGAGCCACGTCAGCGCCACTCTGCAGTTGGCTGTCCCTGTCCTGTAGATGAGACAGTAAAAACCGAGGTCCCGTGTCACATTAGGTGTTGGCAAGTTAAATAACCCTCCCTGTTCTACAGCCAGTAGTGCCAAGCATAGGCAAAATTTGTAGCCCTTCACCGGCACACGGTGACGTCTCCATATGAGTGAAATATTCTTGAGTGGGACATTAAACAACAATACCATACCATAATATCATAATTGTATTTTTGAAAACTTGAAGTCTCGAAAACTTGAGGTTAATCAGCTGCCCTGAGCACTTCGAGTTTTAGAAATTTAACTGCATGTCTTTAAGAGTGAATGAGTTTAAGATACCCTAGTTCTCTATTTTGTTGCAAAGCCGGTCCTCTCTTTGGGTCATCACGTATATGGAGACGTTGCAGTATGCCGGTGAAGGATGATATATTTTGCCTATGTTGGACAGTTATGACTGTAGAGCAGGGAGAGTTCTTCAATGTGTCAACACTTACTGTGACATGGCATCTTGGTTTTTACTATCTCATCTAAAAGACAGGGACTGCTAACTGCAGCATGGCTCATATTCAAACCCAGAACCTCATAATCAGACATTGAACAGCTTAACCACTCAGGCAAAGATATTCGTTAATTTAGTGTGATATTTAGGAGATTATGATGGCCTTCTCATTGGCTTTTAATTTTTTTCTGATTCATGAGAAACTATTTTTTATCTGTCTTAAAGATTTGTGCAATTCTCTCCGAGCAAGAGCATTTTAAAAGATGAATAAAGATGCATATGATAAAATACTATACAATGTAAGTGTTATGGAAAACCGGAAACAACATTCTTCTGTTAGAAATAGCTAAAATCATAAACGTCATTTTGATTTAGTGCATAGAGTAAAAACTGGTATTCGCTTCTGATGTTATGGCTTTTCTAACAGAAGGACAATTTCAATCATTCTAATTACTGGTGTCTGCAATATTTACTTTATAAATCTTAAGTGTACACTGAGGCAGATTGTTGCCATGGTAAAAAGGCTGCTGACTTCCTGGTTGGATATTTTGAATGTCAAAGTCGCCCAATGATACAGCATAACTCAGGGATTTTATTTTGGTCAAGTTATTTTCTTCAAATATATTGACAAATTCCTTGCCACTACACCAAATGTGTTTCTAAAGAATTTCTTATGTATGGATAAAAGGTTAATCGTTGCAAATCAGGTGTTTTTGAAAATGCATGTATGTTAGGCCTTCAGTAAGCAGATGGCAGAGCATCTGCAACTGGAGTAGTGTTAATTGATGACCATCTGAGGAATAATGACTTCTTGATTTGAATTTTCAAACAAATGGGACACTGCAGTCATGAGAAATTTTTGTAGGATGTTGAATCCTTATAAATCAGAGCTTATTTGACAAAGGAAGTTGGTAGACAGGAAGGTGAGACTGTTCTGATGAGGAATAATATTAGTTACATGGTGTGCAGTTGACCGAATATGATATATACGTGGTTAGTAAATTCCATATGGAATT